>NIVC01002663.1:27500-33800 GCA_002269645.1 Macrostomum lignano | reverse complement strand
GATTCTATTCATTTCCTTGAAAGGAATCGGACAAACAGGCCAGTGGAGAGAACACCGAGTACATTTCAAGGTACTGAAAAATTGATTAATCGATCGAGTAAAACAAACTATGTAATACTCACAGGCCTGGTGATGCTGCAGAGTGGCGCGCGCCAGCAGCATCAGCATTAGCTGAGACGTCATTGATCAGTTCGCGCTGTTCTACCTTTCTGTAGAAGGATTTCCTAATGGCTCTTCTGGATAGCAGACAGTCGCTTGTTTATATGCGCATGCTTGTTGAGATGCCACCGAGCCAAAGCTTCACTAGTAGATAAGCTAATTACTGCCCGCCTGGCCTCAGTCTCGACAGCCAATGAGTTTGGTTGCTTTGTGCGCAGCGGCTGTTCCTATTGGCTTGGAGAATCAAATTGGATAGCATGACGGTAACATTTGCTTTCGGCAGTCGAGATGATGATTAAAACCTCCTGCCACTGCATAGTATAGAGCATTTGACCATAGACAATGAAGCTCACGGCGTCGCCATGGATTTTGATGTGGGGGACAAAGCATTGCATTACCTTGAGAATCTGTTTTGTTAGCACTCACTCATTTTAGCGCCTCATGCACTCATTTTAGCGCCACAGACACTCATTTTAGCGCCACAGGCACTCATTTTGGCGCACAGGTGCTATGGTTTAGCGCCCTGAAATTATTGATTTCCACAACGGATCACAAGGTGGTGGTCATATACTAAAATTTTAGAGTTTTCTTTTACCAAATTTACTCGTATTTTTTTGCTTTTTCCATTCATTTTTCTCGTGTTCACTTGTAGCGTTCTCCTGCAGTCTGCTTCTTTTTTTGGGCTGACCGTCTTCAAGTTCTCAGTGTCGGGAGTTCTTGGCTTTAGAAGCGTCTCCCATTTCAAGTCGTCATGGTTCTCAGTGAAAAGAGCTATCTTCAGCAGTCAGGAAGCGTGCAGGTATCGGCGCGGCGATCACAAAGGCTGTTTGGAAAGGCTGACAATCTTCTCTCCGTGGATATTGGTCGAGCTGCAAATCGTGCGGATGTGGAGGCAATTGCTGCAGATTCTGAAGTCGAAGTTGACAGCAGTGCAGCAAGCATTGGATGAAGCCATAGAGGAGTCTTATCGCTGATAGGGGCTGGATGCTGAAGTGGAAGAGAATCAAGCTTATTCGATGAAGTGTATCAGCTGCATTAAGATGCTGGAAGCAGCTTTCAATATTCAATAGTCAACAATCGCCGGAGGAGGCAATAGCGACTAAAAAGTCGTTCCGTAGAGTCCGGGTCGCAGATCAAGCTTCCCAAGAGGCGAATTCCGACATTCACGGGGGAGATTCGGCGTGGCAGTCGTTTTGGGATCAGTTTGACTCTTTCCATACATCGCAACTCGAGCCTGTCAGATATACGGCGTAGACAATTTCAACTATCTCATATTTTTGCGAGAGCGCTACGGAAAGAAAGAAATCAAAGTCAAGAACTTACGATTTCTTGACGCCAGCACCTGACGCCACGAACAAAATGTTCCTATTGCACCTATTGCAAAGCTTCGCATTATTCGGAAAATTTGAAAAATGGAGTTTCCGACCATTGAATACTGTTTGATTCGGTACTGTTTGATTCGCCTTGCCCTCCTTGTATTACGATGATTGCATGCTGCGCCGCGATATTTACCATTGTAGTGATTATGCTCTCGAAATTTTTTACTATCTACAAATGGCCTTGAGCAGAGAAAACATTGTTCTGCCGCTTTGTAATCAGTCTCTTCGTCATCACTTAATCTTGCATGTTTATATCTATCCATTTCATTCTTATATGCTCAAACTTTTTGATTACGGCTTCAACGAATGATTCCACTGTAGTATTTGAAATAATATCTGATTTTATAATATTTTTCATAGTCGGAACTAATACAAAGTGTCTAGTTTTGTATAGCTCTATGGATTTATTATCTATCGATACATAATCCAATATTGCATAAAACACAAATGGCTTTCTTACACTCATGTGGTAGCTTCTTAAACTTTAACATCCTCTTATCAATCTTTGGAACTTCAATTGACACATTGAAGTCGACACAAAGCGCTTTATGATTATCCAGTGCATCCTCGGAGTATTTAACCTGAAGGCATTTTCTACAAAAGAAAAACCCTATTGTTAAACGTGAGGAATAAGTTTAGGTCTGTTATTAAACAATAATGATTTTTAACAGGTAGTAAATCAATAACACGGGGTTGTCATAATCTTATGTCAGACGAATAGAATATATTGACTCTTTTAGTATTTATATCTCTCAATCCAAACACATTTATATGGAGGCTGTTCAACTTTTAAATCTCAGAGATATCTCAAATGTCCACTGGAAATTCAACGTCTCCTAAGTTTATTTCATTTATATACTGTGTATACTTACCAACTCTATATCTATGTTCCTTCACAGGATGGAGCTTGGCTAAAATAGACCAGAGAAAGCACCTATTGTCTTTAGTATTCTAAACATTTACTAATACGTTTGATTCAATTGGAATTCTAATATAAGTTCCTCCCTTCAACTGATTATTGCCAACAACTTTCAACACAATCTTTACTAACTTAACAAATGATATCCCGATCCCCTTTCATTTAAAACTATCCTTCCATTCATCGAATTCATCCAGAACATCCTGAATTGTAGTTTCTATACTAGTTTTCACTTGGAAAAGATTTAACAAAATTCGATACTTTGAATGATATTGGAACTCAATCCACTTGTCGGTAGTTCCTTTATAAAATTCTGCAACAAAGGAAATTCTGTATTTTATTGAATCTCTAGCCATCAAATGTTTGGAAAGAATTGCAGGGAGATTAAACCGTGAATTTCTTCAACGGAGTCGAGATCAAACTCATAAGAGGCCGCTGGTATTTTCCATTCCATTTTAAGAAAAACATTATACAATATTAATTGTAGGGAGGTGCACATGGAGCATCTGATTGAAGATTGAGTGTTGCCGAGTATCTTTTGGCTTATCAGCTAGACCCAATTTTTCTCTCAGATCTTTCTCCAGCAATTCCTTTTTAATTTTTCCTTCGCTGAATGACCAAGTCTACTCTCTTGAGGATTTTATCAACGACTTCCGAATGTTAACTAGTTTTCCCCCCTTGCTTATTACTTGAGGCACAAGAGAAGTATCTAACAATTTGTCTCTTTTCTCTCTATTCTGAATAAATGGCAGTAGCTGCTTGAACCTCTTCAAGAGTTATTCTGTAATCATCACTGCTTTTTGGAGTATATATACAATCTCTCTGTATTGATTTGCCAGATCTCTGAGAACAATGTATTTTGCCTTCTGCTTTTGGCAATGCATTTTCACAGCTGCAAACAATGACATGGATTTTACAGCTTCAAAACCACTCATTGCCCCGATTACTACTCCAATGACTAAGGATTCAATGTCAGTATCGATGTCGCTATGCCAATTCCTGTAGCAGCCAGAGACTTACATTTCCTGTCACAATGTTGATCCAATTTATCCTGCTACTTTGTCGTTTGTACTTGTTTACCTTTTTTGCTATAAATTGTAAGATCTTTAGTAATGCATTCAATACTGCCTTTGATTTCACCCTTTCTCTGATTGAAATAGTCCCGTTCCCTCGAATCTGCTTCATGCAGCTCAACCACAGATAGACGTGTTCACTTCATCAATTCATTTTTATGTGGCAATTATGTCTAAAATCGGATAAAGTTGAAAGCCTGAAACAATAAGAACGCGTTGATCCTTCAGTGGCTGAATTAATATGCACTCTATAAACGGAGAATTTTTCGGTGGAAGCTACTTCGAAGTACTTCATCACTCCAGAAACTAAACCAGCGTTTTCGGCAGAAAAAAATATTCCTAAAGTCTCTCTTGTTATTGCTACCTTTTAGAATAAAACTTTTTGGTTGATTTTTATAATTTCACTACCTACTGCTTTGGTTCCTTTCAATCCGAATTTCCAAATTTGAATAGACTCGGGAAGTTTACTTCAAGTAAGAATTGGTTCATTCCTCGATGCCCATTCTGAATTAAGATACTATATAACCCAATTATCTGACGTTTCAAATGCTCCTGATGACGCTACATTGAAACCACAGTGGAGTGTACCGATTCTTCTTCACCTTTCTGCTCAAAGTGATTCAGATTTCAGAATTTTTCATTGTGGACCAAGCTCACTCGAGTGGTTGGTTGGGTCTTGAGATTGTCAGCATCTTGCGCCATCGGATTGTTAAATAACCATCCTTGTTAACGGCTACGGAAATATTACAGGCAGGACAGTCAGTGCTGCGAGCCGTGCGAATGAGTGCGACACTCATCCTGCGACAATGAGTGTAAATCATTGTCGAACGAAATTTCGTGCCTCAGCGGTTCTGGACCTCGCACTCCGTTAGTGCACGATCTCAAATTGTTCCTTGATCCTACTGGATTAGTTCGGTCAGCGGGTCGTCTGCAGGGCGCTGTGCCTTCGACACCAACGATCCGGTGCTGATTCGCCTCAAAGCACCCGCTCGAAAACTTGCTTGTCCGTCATTACCATGTGGCTGTGATGCATTCCGGTGGCGGCAACAATATGCAAGCTTCGTGAACATTTTTGGGTTTTAAAGGCGAGACAGTGTGTGAAGCAGTTATTGGCGGGTGTGTTGTGTGCAAGAAGTTTCAAGGTCGACCGTTTTCCGTGTGTGCGGTTCCGCAGCTTCATCCTTCCGTTTGTCAACTGTTCGTGCTTTTCGTACAATAGGACTGGATTATGCTGCTCCGATATTCTATCGACGGCGGAGGTGGTGAGAGCAAAAAGGCGTACATCCTGCTCTTCACTTGCTCAGCAACTCGAAGTTGTTTCTCATCTGGAAGTTGTTTCAAGGATGGACAGCGAACAACTTCTGCATGCACTGCGTCGGTCCGTGCTCGAAGGCATTCCTCCATCGTCAGTGACAATGCACGGACATTTCGGTCAGGCGCCAAACGGATCGGCGCTAGTATCTCAGAAGAGCTGCAGTCGTTCTGTTCGTCGAAGAAGATTTGTTGGCATTTTGTGCCCGAGGGAGCTTTTTGGTGGGAGGTTACTGGAAAGGCTGATTGGCATCGTGAAGATGGCACTAAAAAGGCTGCAGGTCGACAGCTGTTTACCTACGACCAGTTGATCACTCTAACTGTGGAAGTCGAAGCTGTGGTAAACTGTCGTCGCTGTTGTATGTAACCTTCGATTCAGGCGACGGTTGAAGGTCATCACACGTCCCATTTCATTGCAGCTAGTCGTCTCAGTGAGGCGGACTCCGTTCTACCGCTTTCGAAACGGCTTACAATGCTTAGAGCAGCTCTGGATTGGTTTTGTAGGTCGACCGTTTTCCGTGTGTGCGGTTTCCGCAGCTTCCATCCTTCCGTTTGTCAACTGTTCGTGCTTTTCGTACAAAACTGGATTAATGCTGGCTCCGATATTCTATCGGACGGCGGAGGGTGGTGAGAGCAAAAAGGCGTACATCCTGCTCTTCACTTGCTCAGCAACTCGAAGTTGTTTCTCATCTGGAAGTTGTTTCAAGGATGGACAGCGAACAACTTCTGCATGCACTGCGTCGGTCCGTGCTCGAAGGGCATTCCTCCATCGTCAGTGACAATGCACGGACATTTCGGTCAGGCGCCAAACGGATCGGCGCTAGTATCTCAGAAGAGCTGCAGTCGTTCTGTTCGTCGAAGAAGATTTGTTGGCATTTTGTGCCCGAGGGAGCTTTTTGGTGGGAGGTTACTGGAAAGGCTGATTGGCATCGTGAAGATGGCACTAAAAAGGCTGCAGGTCGACAGCTGTTTACCTACGACCAGTTGATCACTCTAACTGTGGAAGTCGAAGCTGTGGTAAACTGTCGGTCGCTGTTGTATGTAACCTTCGATTCAGGCGACGGTTGAAGGTCATCACACACGTCCCATTTCATTGCAGCTAGTCGTCTCAGTGAGGCGGACTCCGTTCTACCGCTTTCGAAACGGCTTACAATGCTTAGAGCAGCTCTGGATTGGTTTTGTAACCAATGAAAGACGTCCTACTTGAGTCTCAGCGCGAGAAAGCCCTAAAGGATCAACCTAACCGCCGCCCGCCAAATGTTGGTGAAGTGGTTCTTCGGCAGGTGAAGCTCGACAACCAAAACTCAAGTGGAAATTGGGTATTGTCGAGGAAGTGCATCCTGGCCGTGATGGTGCGATCCGTTCGGTTCTTCTTCGCGTTGCGGGTGCTGGGAGTTCCGGCGCTGGAACGGGTGAGGCGGCCAGTCCAGTCGTTGATTCCTTTAGAGCTTCAATCCTA
>NIVC01002663.1:0-20000 GCA_002269645.1 Macrostomum lignano | reverse complement strand
GATCCTTTCACAACCTTTATGACTTTAACTCTCTGTATTAGCAGTTGCAAGAACCGAAACGCCGTGTTTAGACGGACACGCTGAACTTTCATCAAACTGGCAAAAGCGGTGCACAAACCAGAGAAGGCCACCTCACCGAGGCACGTCGATGCTGCACCGAAAATGCGTTCCACCTGCAGCGGATCCGCGCGAGTCGCTCCCGGTGGACGATGGTGACGTGGACTGCGTCCGCTCCGAGCCGCTGCACCCACCGTCCTCCGAAACCCTGAATGTGCGCTGCACCCGCACGGCTGGCTGCAGCGGCTGCTTTTTCTGCTGCTTCGGGCAGCTCCGGCGGTGGCGCCGCTTCGGCCGCGCTCGGGCCGTCGAAACGGCGCTGCTGCCAGTTCGAGCGTCTTTGGAGTCGACGAACGCTCTGGCGAAGTACTTGGTCTCCACCGACTGCTGTGGCTTCTGTCGCCGTAGGGGCTGCGGCGTTGTCGACCTGCGAGTCTTTTGTGTCTGCCGACCTCCCTGCAACCGCCTTCCAGCACTGCTGCTGCCGTTCGCATTCAGGACAGGTGGCCGCTCCCACGAGCTGTCTTCCTGAAGCGCCCCCGAGGCCTGACCCGCAAGGCGAGGGCTCCGCCAGTCGCCGGTGTCGCCGGTGTCGCCTCTGTTGTCGTCTTCCAACTCGTCTGCGGTGACCACCGCGGCCGCAGCGGCGTTGTTCCGGTTTACCGTGTGCTGCACGCCACTGTGCCGCGTCAGAGCTGCCTGCTGCAGACAGTCGAGCTGCTGCTGCTGCTGCTGCTGCTGCTGCTGCTGCTGGACAGTCTGCCGCGGCTGATCGCCCAAGGCGGGGCAGGGATCTGCAGGCTCCGGGCAGCGGCAGCCGCAGCGGAGGTCCTGCGTGTTGCGATACACCATGGCAGCCATGTGCAGCACGAAGTCGATCTTGCAGGTCATGTAATTCGGCCGCCACGCACCGCCTACCCGCTGCTGCATGCTGAGCAGAGTTGGGTCCGGCAGGGCGTTGCGCAGCTCCTTCACTGCGCTGGGGCTGGCGCCGCACATGCTCAACGTGTCGGCGTAGATCTTCTCAAATAGGCGCATCAGATTGCTGAGCAGGGCGTCCATGTTGGCCACGTACCAGCCGGCCATGGCCTGCCGGTTGTGACTGCCAGCTGACGGGTAGTTGTACGCCGGTCCTTCGCGAACCTTTGCGGCCTGCTGCCCTGCAGCCTGCGGCCGTAGCGGCGTTGGCGGCTTGCATGGCTGGGGCACCGGGCCGCTGCAGACGGCAGCTCCGCGCTCAGGCACTGGCGGCTGCTGCTGCTGCTGCTGGCAAAACTGCGGCTGCTGCGGCTGCTGGCACTGATGCTGCTGTTGAGGCTGCTGCTGAGGCTGCCACTGCTGCTGCGGTGTCTGCCTGACATCGCTGGCTCTTGGCCACCGGCTGTTGTTGCCAGTGCTACCACCGTTACCATAGCAACCGAGTCCCCTCCATACCGAGCAGTCGATCGCGGCGTCTGCTTGAGACTCCTTTGCGGTTGAGTCGGGTGGGTTAGGCGACTCTTTAAAAATTTTAGGACCAAAAAAGCTTACATCTTTGCAAATTGGAGGTCGCTATTTGGAGTATGATTTTCCAAAAGTATTAGTGTCTCCGGGATCCCTGCTTCAGAGATGCTGCAAATTTGTTCTTCAATTTGCACAAACTCTAAGATAAGTTCGTTCGCACTTGCGATGGTCTAAGATAAGACTCAATTCTCACTGTGGCTTACTGTATTTTGTTGGTCATGACTCATACTATGACTTATAGTTGTTCAAGCATAACCGTACTAGTTAGTTCTTATCCTCCAGCCCATACTACTTCAACAATCAATGATTCGTTGGCTAAACTCGAAACTATCCAAAATTTCACTTCCAATCCTCCCTTCACCTCGCCTCTCGCAGGCACTCCACAGGTGCGCACAGCGAACTCACTGCGAGTTGTTTGACTGGCCGTCCCAGCGCTCAGTGCCGGCGTCGCCGCTCCGACTGGTGCAGCGACTTCGGCCAGGCGTCGCCGTCCGCGAAGACTCCGAGCTGGCGTACTTCGTCTCGCAGCTTCTGCCGACTGCGCCGTCGCCGAATCCGCCTTGGGCGCCGCTGGTGTCGCAGGCGAGCTCGCGCAGCCGGGCCGCATTGGCGCGGCTGAACAGCAGCTGGACGGCCCGGCGGATGAGGCGGTAGTGAAGGTCGGCAACGGCCTCGTCGAACAGCTGGCTGCACAGCCGCAGGCCGCCCTTCCACTTCAGCGCGTTGGCAAGGCCGGGGCGCCGGGCGATCTCCATCTGCAAGAACTGCTCGAACAGCTTGAGCGACATGCCGCTGCGGGGCCGGCGGCCGCCCTCGCCTGCCTCAGCGCTGGGAGCCTCTGGCCATCAGTCGGGGATTGCCGGCCGGATGTGGCGCATGCTGGGAAGCTGGGGAAGGAAGTCTCTATAGGGGATGCGGATGGGCGGTTCCTCAGTGCGGAGGGTGTCTCGTCTAGAGTCCTCAGTTTGGGCCACAGACGAATAGCGACTGGCATGCGGCCATGACCAAAATTGTTGCGTTCTGGCGCACAAACAGATTATTAATAATTGATTGTGTACATTTGATGTATGCATCTACAGATAGTATAGACCTTTACAGGGGATAGTCTTAACCTATAAACAGAGTACAGAGGACAGTTTTTGCCTATTTGATGAACTCGAGTGCTCTTGTATTCGTGCAGCAAATAGCTTGAATTCCCAGCTCCACCTGGGTCAAGGCTGAGTGAGTTTTAGGAAATCGCATAGTCTCAACCCTCATGCTCTCCGAACGCTTGGCCTGCTTCCATCCGATTGCTGCTATTTGCCTTCCTTCCGATCTCGAGTACCTCCGCATAGGCAGCCAAGTACTGCCCGAACAAGAGCCGGACTCATGCCAGCTGGTCTTTCCCTGGTAAACAGCTTGATCGATAATTGCTGCAAAATGTCTACCACTTTATTAATCCTCAGCTTTAGCTGCCTCTTCTGAGTTGTAGATTGAAGAGCAACCGGTTGCTGCATCTCCACTCGGTCACAGATTCTGCCTTCGTAGAAGTGCATCCTACTATTTTCGTTGCAACTAATTAACTACTAACTAACTAACTAACTAACTAACTAACTAACTAACTAACTAACTAACTAACTAACTAACTAACTAACTAACTAACTAACTAACTAACTAACTAACTAACTAACTAACTAACTAACTAACTAACTAACTAACTAACTAACTAACTAACTAACTAACTAACTAACTAACTAACTAACTAACTAACTAACTAACTAACTAACTAACTAACTAACTAACTAACTAACTAACTAACTAACTAACTAACTAACTAACTAACTAACTAACTAACTAACTAACTAACTAACTAACTAACTAACTAACTAACTAACTAACTAACTAACTAACTAACTAACTAACTAACTAACTAACTAACTAACTAACTAACTAACTAACTAACTAACTAACTAACTAACTAACTAACTAACTAACTAACTAACTAACTAACTAACTAACTAACTAACTAACTAACTAACTAACTAACTAACTAACTAACTAACTAACTAACTAACTAACTAACTAACTAACTAACTAACTAACTAACTAACTAACTAACTAACTAACTAACTAACTAACTAACTAACTAACTAACTAACTAACTAACTAACTAACTAACTAACTAACTAACTAACTAACTAACTAACTAACTAACTAACTAACTAACTAACTAACTAACTAACTAACTAACTAACTAACTAACTAACTAACTAACTAACTAACTAACTAACTAACTAACTAACTAACTAACTAACTAACTAACTAACTAACTAACTAACTAACTAACTAACTAACTAACTAACTAACTAACTAACTAACTAACTAACTAACTAACTACTTGCTAACTAACTAACTAACTAACTAACTAACTAACTCAACCTTCCAACATACCGAGACAAACACATTTTCTGGCTATTGCGAAAAGCTAAAAAGCAAAAAGTTATGCATCAAATTTAATTGCAGATTCCAGCATGAGCCAGCAGGGCTTCCCCGGTTAACAGAAGCAAAGGCTCAGTTAAAATGTTTACAAGGTGCTACTGGCCTGGGCTGGGGCTAATCAGCGGATTTCTCTTTTATCGCTTCAAAGTCTTCCGTCTGTCTGTCTGAAATTTTAATCAAATCAGTTTTTGTACTTTTAATTTTGCTTGTGTCGTTGAAAATATCCTGGAATTAGTCTGGATATGCTAAGCCACTAAACGGGCTTCTACTAATTAACAGGTAACCAAAAAACGTCGAAAAATATTTTTTTATTACTTTTTCTATTTTTGCTTTTGCTTTATTAACAATAGGAGTACCAAGCCACTTTTTTCGCCCGTCGAAATACCAAGCGGAAATTTCCTAATTTGGACATCCTGTTACAACTATGTCAAACTTCAATAACGAGCAAACCTCAACTGCTGGACATCCTCAGCTAGTCCATAGTCCCCTGGTGCCACCTGTTGAAGGTCAAGAAGCTCCGCCAGGGTGAAGGCCAGTGACCAACTAAGTCAGAACTGATGCAGACACATGCGGTCGACTTGCTGATGATATTTGGAGGCTTTTTTTATTAGAGGCAGGGGGTTGTGTGCACCCTGGCGCACTTTAAGCGACATAGGCACACAACCAGCGAGAGGCATTACTGGCCATTCCGCCGACTTCCCTGAGCAGGCATACAAGCGCGCGGATACGTACGCAGTCACACACTCACACAGGAGTGTACAGCGGCCCTAACTTTATTTTATCGTTAGGCATGTACACTTCACTGCGCCTTGGGGGGTTGGCTCTCAAGGCCGTTAATTGCACGAGCAGAGCCAAGCCGAGATTCCAATTCAGCCCCAAATTAATGTGACTGCACTTGGAATCGAGCCTGGGTCGCTGGCACACCAGAGCAGCTGCGCTACCGCTGGGCTACGGCCCCCCTATTTGGAGGCTTGGAAAGGTTGCATTGAGACGCATTGAATACACTGGCGCTTATGGGAAAAATCCGACCTTCTGGCAGAATCCTCGAATATCTCGACCGTCCGGAGAGCTGGCGACTTGATTCTTGTTTTAGAAGGTGCAGAACAAAAAGTCACCCCATGCACCCAGCAAGAAAAGATTGTCAGATTATCTTAGCAAAAGTGATTAAAACATAAAAATCAGAACGCTTTTTAACAATATTAATAATAATAATAAAACAAACTAAAATCCAGTCTGGAACACTCAAAAAGATATTCCACAGTTATCGAATAATTTCAAAACGCAGAATCAGTTTAATAAAACAACAGGACGAAGTATTCAATATTAGTATATTTGATTCCAGTCAATCACAGTTGCAGACTAAAATGAACTCATATGCCAAGTTTTGTCCGTTATGAATGAGTTACATAGAAGTTTGATTAGGTATAAATATTAAAATGAGTGCGTGCCTATTATTTAAAAAAATAGGCGGAGTGCACCAACCACGATTCGGCTTCCACTTTGCCTCAATTTGAGAGTGTCATGTTTTTCTTGAAAAGTCACAGGCTTGCGTTAGCCAGAAAACAGAGTGATGATGTGTTCCAAAATTGAATCGAAGAAATGTTCTCTGCACTTTTCCCTGCAGAGCAGCAGTCCCCTAACGACGGCTAAATCAATTTGTCGGTCTCAGGAGGCTGGGACAAAGGAGATGGAGTCTGGCAAACTAATAAACTTCGTTCTTTAGCCTCCCAGTCGCTGATTCTGTCTCTCTACTTCAAATGAAATTCTCAATGGTATTGCTTTTAGTGAAATTCTGAGATCAAATGTTGAAGATAGCTCGTAGAAGTACTTTTATAAGTGCAGATCGGCAGGACTGCAGCTTAGGAATAATCGTTACGATTGCCAGCTCTTCGTGCCACTGACCTCAGCGGACGCATCTCCGTGCTGTCTCCGCGGCCGCCACCACCGCCGCCAATCCCGCCAGTCCGCACCTCCTGTCGCTTCCTGTTGAGGCCTCCGCGACAGGCGCACCGTTTCACCTCGCGCTTGAAAGCCTCCGAGAAGACAAAGAAGATAAAAAAATTCGCCAAAGTGTCCAGCGTCACCAGAGCGTTGAGTCCGGAGAAGATGAGGCGCGCCTTGCCCGGACTGGAGCAGCGAAAGTGCGGGAAGAAGTGCATTAGAATGAAGTAGATGAATGTGGGCAGCTCCAGCACTGTGAAAGTGACGGCCAGAGCCAGCAGAATTCGGGTTGCCTTGCGTTTGCGACAGAGACCGCGACTGCGCGCGGGCTTGTGCGGCTGTCGCTGCTGCAGCTGCCGCTCGCGGTCGCGATGAATCACTGGGACAGCCAGGTTGTTGTGCGAGGATCCGATCGAATTGGAGCAATCAGCTGCTTCTACAGCCGGTTGCGCTCCTGTCGCGCGTGTTGACGGAGAGGCCGTCGCCGAGGCGGCGTCGGAGGGCTCGCGGGCAGCCAGTAGGTGAGCGGCCAGGGCCACTGATAGCACTAGCACTGTGGGAACTGGCACTCCGGTCTGCATCACAAAGAAGAATATGATGAAGCTCTCACACGATGAAGCTGCCTGCGCGGACGAATTCGAAACTGCAAACGGCGGTTGAGACGTGCTGGAAATACCTGTCGCTGAATTGGCCTTCTCAGCGGCGGCGGCAGCTGCAGCAGCAGCGACTGCGTGCGCAGTGCAAGTTTTCTCTTCGAGGTGGCGAACGATGCTGAAGGCGGCGGAGCCGGTGAGAATGGCAAAGAATGCAACCAGCTGCCGCCGGCGGGTCAGCATCTCGGGCACGCGCAGCGGGAACAGGATCACCACAAAGCGGACAATTGTTAGAAAAGTGACCCACCAGTTTCTGAGCAGCAGGCTTGTGTTACTTATCACGAACTGAGCTTCCATGAAGTATTGCAGTATGCGGCCCCTGTCGCTGCCAGCTCCGCCCTCGCCCTGTCCAGCGGTGTCATTTCCAGCATGCGCAATCAGTTGCTCGATGTTGACAACGTGCAGCACAGTTAGCGACATGGCCGTGAACAGGCCCGTGACGATCAGCAGCACCATGCCGCGGGCTCCGGCAGTTGCGTCCCGTCTGCGCAAGAAAATCCACAGGGTGAACACCAGGGACACCAGGGCCGCAACAGAGACGCACAGACTCAGCCCGTAGAAAGGCAACAGCAAAGCTCTGTACTGCGCCTCCTCCTCTGAATCCTCTTCGTCCGCAACCGGACTCAATGGGGGAGCTGGAGTACTCATTGGGGCTTTTTGACGACGTTGTCGAGATTCTGTTAGACGAATGGAATGAATGGCTGGCAAGAGTTAACTCTACCGACTAAGTCTGCAGTCGCTAATATTTTCCTTTTCTCTCTCTCCTCTGACTCTTCCGTTCCAATTGCTTCCCGATATCGCGCCAAGTGACCCGCGGCTATTGGCTGTCAGGAGTGTGCGAGAGTTTGGGATGCGAGAAAGAGTGAGAGATACGCCACGGGCTACACGGTCATGGAATAGAAGGCTGCAAGGAGAGCGAGGCGGGACAGGAGCGAGGATGCAATATCATTCACTCCGGTCGTGTCCTCCACTTCACTGCTTTGCGGCACAGGGGGTCCGTTTCAATCTCCGGAATCCTGGGCGCGTCACTCCTAGCTTCTCTGAGATTTTTTTCAAGCTGCTCTCACTCGCTGCTCTGGGGAGTCCCAGGCTCTTTCCGTTCCGCTTCAGTCACCCCGGCTCTTACGATCCGCGATCGCTTTCTCCCTTTCAGTCCTCTCTCACTCTCCAGCCGCGCTGCGATGCTAGCAATATGTGCTATCGCCGGGAATAGCATCGGGCGTTTTCGATATTTATCTACCAGTTTAATTGCCTCCAGCCTCTATGCTCAATTCTAGCTGGCGAATCCTCTCACTCTATCACTCTCACTCTCTCTCTCTCTCTATCCTATTTCGCACTCCGTTCCCAGGGGATTTCGCAGAGTAAATCGAAAACTCCAGCATCTACTATCGTCATCACAAGCGCTTGATTGTTGGTGTACATAGCTGGCCGCTCATCTGTGTTTTCGTAGCAACTGCTCGTATAATAACAAAACAGCCTCCCGCTATTTCGGTGTGGCACCTTGCTCATATTTGCGACAGCCAATCAATGCCTGCTCAGTGTTGTTCGCATAGACTCTCCCTGCATCGGAACAGAGATGAAAGGGTTTATAATTGAAAATATAGAGCATAATTCATTTTTATCAGGCATTGGATAATGGGTAGTTTTTTGGCATGTGACACATTAGAGATAGAGTATTCCCTCCTCGGTTCATTGGAGGGTTGCAATACTACTTAACGCAGTCTGCTACCCTTCATCCTAGTCCGTTGGAGCTGCTCTGGTCTGTTGACTGCTACCCTCTTTTGGTCTGTTGGAGGGCTGCTACCCTCTTTTTTGGTCTGTTGGAGGCCTGCTACCCTCTTTTTTGGTCTGTTGGAGGCCTGCTACCCTCTTTTTTGGTCTGTTGGAGGCCTGCTACCCTCTTTTTTGGTCTGTTGGAGGCCTGCTACCCTCTTTTTTGGTCTGTTGGAGGCCTGCTACCCTCTTTTTTGGTCTGTTGGAGGGCTGCTACCCTCTCTTTTGGTCTGTTGGAGGCCTGCTACCCTCTTTTTTGGTCTGTTGGAGGGCTGCTACCCTCTCTTTTGGTCTGTTGGAGGCCTGCTACCCTCTCTTTTGGTCTGTTTGAGGCCTGCTACCCTCTCTTTTGGTCTGTTGGAGGCCTGCTACCCTCTCTTTTGGTCTGTTGGAGGCCTGCTACCCTTCTCCATGGTCCAATGGAGGCCTGCTACCCTTCTCCATGGTCCAATGGAGTTCTGCTACCCTTCTCCATGGTCCAATGGAGGGCGGCTACCCTTCTCCATGGTCCAATGGAGGGCTGCTACCCTTCTCCATGGTCCAATGGAGTTCTGCTACCCTTCTCCATGGTCCAATGGAGGGCTGCTACCCTTCTCCATGGTCCAATGGAGGGCTGCTACCTTCACCCCTGCTATCTCTCCCAAAGTTCTTTTTTTATGTAAATATTCCAGTTCCTGTCCAGATTTTTAACGCAGCTCCATCAGCCTTCTGCGTTTTGAGGAATCGCTAAAAGCGTCAAAGCGTCAATTCAAATGCAACAGCAACTGCATTCTCAAGTGTACCGGCAACTAAAACATTCTCCTTTGACACTCCAGTTGATCGCAAGGCGCCAGTATTTTCTAGGAAGTTTCTAATTTGCAAAATGCATCTCAAAACAAATTGGATCTCAACTCTCGGAATTAGATCAGCTCCCAACGCACTGGGAGTAGCTGATCCACTTCTCAGAGTGTCCAACAATCCCTGACCCTAACGCACGCGGATAGGAGAGAGAGAGAAGTTTTTCTTCTCTGATTATCTTTGTTCTGTAAGTCCATACTTCTGCCTCCCCGCCCTCTCAAAGTCTTCCAGCCCACAGGAAAAGGTTGTTTCCTCTCCCCCAGCCGTGAAATTTGCATGAGGCAGATGCTCAGAAGCGTCGACCAAATGCAGGATTGTAAATCATCACTCAAGAGACAGCCGCTAATCTAGGACTTGACGATTTCGCTGGAACAGCTGCGACCCAGAGGGTTGGCGAAACAGTATCTCTGTCATATTTATTCATTTATTCATTCAGCAGAAAGAAAATGGACTAATTCTACAGATATTTCAGATATCTTATCCCATGGGATCCAGTAGAGTTTGCAGAAAAAATGGTTTAAGCAAACCAACAAAGTTCTAAAGCAGAAGATGCGAATTCAACCATGGGGCCAGAGCATGAGCCACCCGAATCATGCTGGCCTTAAGCTGAAGGTGAACTTCTTCATTTAGCAGTTTCGAAATTTGATTGATTTTGTCTATGGTTAAACTTCATGGTTTAATATAATATATAATAATAATTGATTACAACTACCCTAATAGGCAGGTGTGCAGCCGAAATCTGAAGGCTGCGTACGGCTGTTCAGTCCAAGGACTGGGGGGTCGCCACACACACCCTCAATTACCCCAGCTAATGCTGGCACCCATTTTACAGCTGGGTAAACTGAAGCAATGCAGAGTCAAGTGTCTTGCTCAAGGACACAAATTGTTCCGAGTGGGTCGAAAATCGAACCCCCGACCTTCCAGTGGTGAGTCCGACGCTCTAACCACTAGGCTACAACCGCCTTAAAATGGTCTATGTTCTATGACCAAATCCATGAATCAAATATGGATGAGATTCTCGATTCTGATGAGGCGCCTGCATCATTAAATTTCAGTGCTCGCAGAAACTGGGCCGCAAAAATATTGCTTATGTCAAATTGAGCAGTGATTTGGTCTTGCCCATAGACATAGACATATACGGAAACGGAAACCAATTTGAGCATTTGGCCATAGACATCGGTACAAAGAATGCCAGCAGCAGCCTCTCTCATAGAAGTTGGCTTCTGTTTAATGATGTCGTGAGTTGACAGTCGGTTCTATCAAATGAATTTCACATCCGTGATGATTGACTTGGATTGCACAGCTGTAGTGAACATGCTATAATTCAACGACTTCAGCAGGGTCTTCAGTAAGGACTTAAGTAAAAACTCAAAAACTTCAAAAAGGATTTAAGAAGCTTAAAAATCCGACCATTAACTCTTGAAACTTGATTTTTCTTTTCAATGATTTTACATGCAAAAAATCATAAATTTTTGCTTCATTGAAATTAATTTAGATACTCAACAAAGCAGCCGCACTCAGGTAAAAATACCTAATTATACTTTCTTTGTTGCCTTTGAACTCGCTGCACTGCTTTTGAGCACCATTAATGAGTCCAACTGGCAAGAGATTATAAAGTCAAAAAACTGTTCGAATCTTATGCCCGGGATTGCCAAAAATCGGTTACTGAACAGGAAATATATTGGACTGAATATCAGTATAACAGTACATAAATATATCTATCTTATATATCCATCTATAGCTATCTATCTATCTATCTATCTATCTATCTATCTATCTATCTATCTATCTATCTATCTATCTATCTATCTATCTATCTATCTATCTATCTATCCATCTATCTATCTATCTATCTATCTATCTATCTATCTATCTATCTATCTATCTATCCATCTATCTATCTATCTATCTATCTATCTATCTATCTATCTATCTATCTATCTATCTATCTATCTATCTATCTATCTATCTATCTATCTATCTATCTATCTATCTATCTATCTATCTATCTATCTATCTATCTATCTATCTATCCATCTATCTATCTATCTATCTATCTATCTATCTATCTATCTATCTATCTATCTATCTATCTATCCATCTATCTATCTATCTATCTATCTATCTATCTATCTATCTATCTATCTATCTATCTATCTATCTATCTATCTATCTATCTATCTATCTATCTATCTATCTATCTATCTATCTATCTATCTATCTATCCATCTATCTATCTATCTATCTATCTATCTATCTATCTATCTATCTATCTATCTATCTATCCATCTATCTATCTATCTATCTATCTATCTATCTATCTATCTATCTATCTATCTATCTATCTATCTATCTATCTATCTATCTATCTATCTATCTATCTATCTATCTATCTATCTATCTATCTATCTATCTATCTATCTATCTATCTATCTATCTATCTATCTATCTATCTATCTATCTATCTATCTATCTATCTATCTATCTATCTATCTATCTATCTATCTATCTATCTATCTATCTATCTATCTATCTATCCATCTATCTATCTATCTATCTATCTATCTATCTATCTATCTATCCATCTATCTATCTATCTATCTATCTATCTATCTATCCATCTATCTATCTATCTATCTATCTATCTATCTATCTATCTATCTATCTATCTATCTATCTATCTATCTATCTATCTATCTATCTATCCATCTATCTATCTATCTATCTATCTATCTATCTATCTATCTATCTATCTATCTATCCATCTATCTATCTATCTATCTATCTATCTATCTATCTATCTATCTATCTATCTATCTATCTATCTATCTATCTATCTATCTATCTATCTATCTATCTATCTATCTATCTATCTATCTATCTATCTATCCATCTATCTATCTATCTATCTATCTATCTATCTATCTATCTATCTATCTATCTATCTATCCATCTATCTATCTATCTATCTATCTATCTATCTATCTATCTATCTATCTATCTATCTATCTATCTATCTATCTATCTATCTATCTATCTATCTATCTATCTATCTATCTATCTATCTATCTATCTATCTATCTATCTATCTATCTATCTATCTATCTATCTATCTATCTATCTATCTATCTATCTATCTATCTATCTATCTATCTATCTATCTATCTATCTATCTATCTATCTATCTATCTATCTATCTATCTATCTATCTATCTATCTATCTATCTATCTATCTATCTATCCATCTATCTATCTATCTATCTATCTATCTATCTATCTATCTATCCATCTATCTATCTATCTATCTATCTATCTATCTATCCATCTATCTATCTATCTATCTATCTATCTATCTATCTATCTATCTATCTATCTATCTATCTATCTATCTATCTATCTATCTATCTATCTATCCATCTATCTATCTATCTATCTATCTATCTATCTATCTATCTATCTATCTATCTATCTATCTATCTATCTATCTATCTATCTATCTATCTATCTATCTATCTATCTATCTATCTATCTATCTATCTATCTATCTATCTATCTATCCATCTATCTATCTATCTATCTATCTATCTATCTATCTATCTATCCATCTATCTATCTATCTATCTATCTATCTATCTATCTATCTATCTATCTATCTATCTATCTATCCATCCATCCATCCATCCATCGATCTACGTATTTCTCTTTCTGTCTGTTTGAGTCGGCAGTAATACAAAAAGAACAAAGGGCTGCTACATTTTTTAATTGCTGCAGTGAAAAGCAAAAACGTCTGGGTGAATGGAAAGCGGATTCCGCGGCAGTCGCTTGTTTGACATCCGGAATCAGGCACAAAAGCAAGAGGCCCAAGCGAGTTCAGTAGGTAATGATGAAGGTCAGGAAAGCAGAGGCAGAATTTTTGGCTGCCTTTTTTAACAAATGTTTTGATCAGTGGAAATGAAAAATGCTTCAACTTTTGGCAGGTAATAGGGGTACAGCACTAACCAGCTTTGGAAAAATAGCATAGTTTTCCGGATTGCAGAACTAAGAGTGGGAATGTCTGTCCTACTGTGTACTCTCCTACACACAGAATCATTCAGTGATAATCACACATAGAACACACAGAATCATTCAGTGATAATCACACATAGAACACACATAATCATTCAGTGATAATCATACATAGAACACACAGAAATCATGCAGTGATAATCACACATAGAACACACATAATCATGCAGTGATAATCACACATAGAACACACATAATCATGCAGTGATAATCACACATAGAACACACATAATCATGCAGTGATAATCACACATAGAACACACATAATCATGCAGTGATAATCACACATAGAACACACATAATCATGCAGTGATAATCGTACATAGAACACACATAATCATGCAGTGATAATCACACATAGAACACACATAATCATGCAGTGATAATCACACATAGAACACACATAATCATGCAGTGATAATCGTACATAGAACACACATAATCATGCAGTGATAATCACACATAGAACACACATAATCATGCAGTGATAATCACACATAGAACACACATAATCATGCAGTGATAATCACACATAGAACACACATAATCATGCAGTGATAATCACACATAGAACACACATAATCATGCAGTGATAATCGTACATAGAACACACATAATCATGCAGTGATAATCACACATAGAACACACATAATCATGCAGTGATAATCACACATAGAACACACATAATCATGCAGTGATAATCGTACATAGAACACACATAATCATGCAGTGATAATCACACATAGAACACACATAATCATGCAGTGATAATCACACATAGAACACACATAATCATTCAGTGATAATCACACATAGAACACACATAATCATGCAGTGATAATCACACATAGAACACACATAATCATGCAGTGATAATCACACATAGAACACACATAATCATGCAGTGATAATCACACATAGAACACACAGAATCATGCAGTGATAATCACACATAGAACACACATAATCATGCAGTGATAATCACACATAGAACACACATAATCATGCAGTGATAATCACACATAGAACACACAGAATCATGCAGTGATAATCACACATAGAACACACATAATCATGCAGTGATAATCACACATAGAACACACATAATCATGCAGTGATAATCACACATAGAACACACATAATCATGCAGTGATAATCACACATAGAACACACAGAATCATGCAATCATAATCACACATAGAACACACATAATCATGCAGTGATAATCACACATAGAACACACAGAATCATGCAGTGATAATCACACATAGAACACACAATCATGCAGTGATAATCACACATAGAACACACAGAATCATGCAGTGATAATCACACATAGAACACACAGAATCATTCAGTGATAATCACACATAGAACACACATAATCATGCAGTGATAATCACACATAGAACACACATAATCATGCAGTGATAATCACACATAGAACACACAGAATCATGCAATCATAATCACACATAGAACACACATAATCATGCAGTGATAATCACACATAGAACACACAGAATCATGCAGTGATAATCACACATAGAACACACATAATCATGCAGTGATAATCACACATAGAACACACAGAATCATGCAGTGATAATCACACATAGAACACACAGAATCATGCAGTGATAATCGTACATAGAACACACATAATCATGCAGTGATAATCACACATAGAACACACAGAATCATGCAGAGATAAGAGAATCATGCATTTTTAATCACATAGGCAAATCCCGGTAAATTTTCGTGCTCAACACTCAAATTAATTTGCAGCGCTCGGAATTGAACCAGAGGTCGCGGCCTGAGATTTTGCCGTTCATGTTCATTATTACACAAACATGTAATAATTAGTCAATAATATTTCTTGCAATCAATTTTTTCTTTACAAACTCCAAGAGAAGCCATTAGCGAGAAAAAATGAACTTTCATTTACAATTCGGAGCTGCCCAGCGACTAAGCAAAATGAAATAAAAGTAAAAAAGTTCAGTTAAGAGCAATTAGCAGCTCACTGGCTATTCAGAGTCGGGTAGACTCTTGCCTAATGAAAACATCCTAATCATATAGAATATCTGGCCCCAAGGCTTCCCCCTGCTCAAACTAGTTTGATTTATTCAGAGTGAGAGAGAAAGCACTATTCCCGGACACGCTTGGTAGGGAATTAAGTTCGCAGTTCTGGGGGGGAGAACCGGATGACCTGGAGGGGCTGCTGCTCTGTGAGAGGCATTCCTGACAGTTGCTTAATCCTTCTCTTCTTGCTGACAGAAACTCGGAGGGATGAACTCAAAAAATTCGATTTCGCATCGAGGTCAGAAATTCAAGGTCTTCTTTTCATAAAAAATCGAAAAATGAAGATTATAGAAATACCCGGATAAGCTGTGCCATCCTGAGCGAAGTCGCTGAGTCCGGTGTGTTTTTACTTTTGGTGAGTTTATATTTTTCAATTTCGATATTGAAGCTTTGCTAGCTAGCTGGATTCAAAAATTGTCGAGGCACGAATCTTTTGGACTTGAGTAGGAGGGTTTGGACAGCTGGAGTTCACCTAGGAGGGGTTGGGGCAGGGAGGGAGGCGGCTGCGGTTTAATTAGGAGGGCTTGGACAGGGAGACAGAGGCAGCTGCGGTTTAATTAGGAGGGGTTGGGGCAGGGGGGAGGCGGCTGCGGTTTAATTGGGAGGGGTTGGGGCAGGGAGGGAGGCGGCTGCGGTTTAATTAGGAGGGGTTGGGGCAGGGAGGGAGGCAGCTGCGGTTTAATTGGGAGGGCTTGGACAGGGAGACAGAGGCAGCTGCGGTTTAATTAGGAGGGGTTGGGCAGGGAGGGAGGCAGCTGCGGTTTAATTAGGAGGGGTTGGGGCAGGGAGGGAGGCGGCTGCGGTTTAATTAGGAGGGGTTGGGGCAGGGAGGAAGGAAGCTGCGGTTTAATTGGGAGGGCTTGGACAGGGAGACAGAGGCAGCTGCGGTTTAATTAGGAGGGGTTGGGGCAGGGAGGGAGGCGGCTGCGGTTTAATTAGGAGGGGTTGGGGCAGGGAGGGAGGCGGCTGCGGTTTAATTGGGAGGGCTTGGACAGGGAGACAGAGGCAGCTGCAGTTTAATTGGGAGGGCTTGGACAGGGAGACAGAGGCAGCTGCGGTTTAATTGGGAGGGCTTGGACAGGGAGACAAAGGCAGCTGCGGTTTAATTGGGAGGGCTTGGACAGGGAGACAGAGGCAGCTGCGGTTTAATGAGGAGGGGTTGGGGCAGGGAGACAGAGGCAGCTGCGGTTTAATTAGGAGGGGTTGGGGCAGGGAGGGAGGCAGCTGCGGTTTAATTAGGAGGGTTGGGGCAGGGAGGGAGGCAGCTGCGGTTTAATTAGGAGGGGTTGGGGCAGGGAGACAGAGGCAGCTGCGGTTTAATTAGGAGGGGTTGGGGCAGGGAGGGAGGCAGCTGCGGTTTAATTAGGAGGGGTTGGGGCAGGGAGGGTGAAAGGCAGGTGGGGTTTTGGAGAGGATAGTGAGACATCTTGAGGAGTACATAAGGGGGGCAGTAAGGGATCGAGGGAAGAATGTATCAATGAGTAATTGCTGTTTATTGCTATGAGCCAGTGCTAGAACTCGGTGTCCACCGTCTCAGGTCCTACTGTGGCGGCTGAAGCTGTTTTTAGCAGGCGCCCGCCGCAGGTGAGCACGCGGCGCATTCGAATTCGCAGTCTGCGCACGCCAGCTAAGTAGACTGGCGCGTTGGCGCACGAGTTGACGGTCACCAGGAAGCTGCTAGCGACCTGCAGCGGCGAGTTGAGCTCGTATTGAATGCCGGGCGCCAGCGAGCCGATGAGGTAGTAGAACGAATCCAGTGCGAATGTCGTCCCGAATAGCAATGTCGCCACCACGGCAGTTCTGGTGAGTTCCATGGCCGACCGACCGCTAGGCGTGGCCCTGACCGCGGCCACCACTCGAGCTTGCATAGTTGTCATGGCAACCATCGGGCCAAGGTAGACGCCGATAAACCAGAGCAGCGAGTGGCCCATGAGCAGGCTGTCCATGGTGGCGGACCGGATGGCCGGCTCGCCGGGCCTGCAGGCGCCGATGTCGAAGTCGTAGCGGACGTAGAAAGCGGTGGGCAGGGCGAAGACCACGGCGGCCAGGTAGATGGCGACCATCTGGCCGGCCAGGCCGCAGCGGGCCGCCGCCCTGGATCGGTAGCTGATGGGCCTGACCACCGCGGAGAATCTCTCCCAGTTGATAAGCAGCAGGTTGCCAACTCCCACAGCCACAATGGCCCAATAGACGGTCTGCGTGTGCCACAGGTAGCACAGGGCCGGGCCGCCCTGGTCAAGCAGGTCGGGCAGCCAGCCGGGCGTGTACAGCAGGCAAAGGAGGCACACGATCGAGTCGACGCCGAACTGGTGCGCTAGCAGACGGCCAGCCACCCGATTTGAAGCTCCACCGAAGCGACCGCCGCCCGGCAGCAGTGTGGCGGCCAGGCAGAGCCAGTTCAAAGCCAGACCAACGGCTAGGAGCAGAGCTCGACAGGCCAACAGAAAGGTTTCTACTGGACTGGAAGCAACAACTTGCTGGCTGTTGACCGTTTCGTTCGTCGCATTGTCTCGAAGCTCCATCGTTCATCAGAGTCTGCTTACTCTCACGCACAATTTTCTTTCAAACCGCTCACTTTTTTACTATCAAATTCAGGGCAGAATTAGTCGGGTCGTGCGCTGTTTCTCAATCAGTTGCCATGGTTAACAAACTGGAGGCAAACAGATTTTTTGAATGCATTTTATTTGTTCCTCTCTGGTCCTCGGTACAGACAGGCCCAGCAGGGAAGGAAATGAGCTGTATGTCTTCCAAGCTCAACCCAGCCTCCTGGTAAGTCTTCTTCAGCCAGGTCATTTAGCTGGCACGTTCGTTTGTTGAGTTAGCAAATGCAAAATTTATGCAGAAAGTCATCATATCAGTGTAAGACTTGTCTATTTTTAATCTAGCTAGTGTAATACTCAGACGGCATCAACCTGTCTCCTCAGACAGCATCAACTGTCTCCTCAGACAGCATCAACCTGTCTCCTCAGAAAGCATCAACCTGTCTCCTCAGACAGCATCAACCTGTCTCCTCAGACAGCATCAACCTGTCTCCTCAGACAGCATCAACCTGTCTCCTCAGAAAGCATCAACCTGTCTCCTCAGAAAGCACCAACCTGTCTCCTCAGACAGCATCAACCTGTCTCCTCAGACAGCATCAACCTGTCTCCTCAGACAGTGTCAACTGTCATGATGCTATTCACGTCCATGAAGGCCAACCTCAAAAGACAAATATGATGAGAAGGTCGGTGCCGCTATAAGAGCTATACTCTGTGTGAGCGTGCGTCCGTGTGCCAGCCAACCAGCCAACAGAAACATATGGATTCAGCTGGCCTAAGTTCATAGCTATCAGTGTACAGCACAACTCGCACTGCTTTGCTTATATGTACACCTTTCTATAGTTAGATAGAGAAATATCAAGTGTACGATCGTAAAACAGAAACAGCCTTGCACTGCACAATTTGAACTCCGTTCGCACTTTCAAAGGCTGCACTGCGCAAGCAAATTTTAAATATTCAGGTGCGAGGCCAGATAAATAAGATAACTTGCACAGGCAGACACACCTAACAAGTGCAACTAAAAAAATATTGTCAGACTTTTCTACGCAAAGAAATAAAATGCATTGCTTGCATTCAACAACGCTAAAGTCGGCCTTCTCCAGACTGAAGCTTCTACCTGGAAGGTGGTGCCATCGTTTATTCAGTAGAAGGTGAATTAATTTATTATGTATGATTGACTTCTGATTGAAGCCACATCCAAGCCTCCATCCCAGACCCATCCCAGACCCATCCCAGACCCCATCCCAGACCCATCCCTGACCCCATCCCTGACCCCATCCCTGACCCATCCAGACTCCATCATCCAGACCCCATCCCAGACTCCATCCCAGACCCCATCCCAGACCCCATCCCAGACCCCATCCCAGACTCCATCCCAGACCCCATCCCAGACCCCATCGCAGACCCCATCCAGACCCCATCGCAGACCCCATCCCAGACCCCATCCCAGACCCCATCCCTGACCCCATCCCAGACTCCATCCCAGCCCCATCCCAGACTCCATCCCTGACCCAATTCCAAACCTCAATACTGATTCCATTTCAGATTTAATCCCAATTCCACATTCCAGAATCCTTTTCCATCAATGATTTTCCAAAATCCTCGGCCACACTAAAGATTCCAACCCCCTAGTCTGTTCCCTACGGCGGCTATTCCATCAATTCTTAGCTCTGCCAATCCTTGGTTTCCTATTTCCTATTCCCTGGCATCAGGTTAGGGTGCGCTATTCACGCATCAGGTCATTAGTACATGGCAGACCCCAGCACTATAGGTGAGATTAGCAAAGCAATAATCAACTGGCCAGCGCGCCCCCAGGCCACCTGATTTCTGCGGGCTGCAGATAGACTGAACGATTTATGAAAAATAAATATGCAGCAGCCATTCCAGCTAGACCGAGACGGGACACGGCTGCAGAAGCCTTCGCGATGAGAGGTCTACTTGCTTATCAGCCATTCTCTGATAAGTTAATAGCTGAATAAATTTATAAACTATAATCAAGCATCTTTACTGTCGATCTCCCCAACCCAACCCGCATCCCACCTGCATCCCAACCCGCATCTCACCTGCATCCCAC
>NIVC01002662.1:12500-151467 GCA_002269645.1 Macrostomum lignano | reverse complement strand
CGAAGCTTCCTGCTGTCAGCAGTTCGTCTACCTCGACGGTCTGGTGCCTGACGTTCGCGAGGTTGTCCTGCAGTCCAAGGCCCTGCCCGACGCCAGAGGGCGGCGTTGTTCCAGGCGGTGATTGAGATCGTCTTGTTGTACAACGAAAAACAAGAGACCTGGACGCTGACGGATTCGCTCGAACAGCAGATCGATGAGGCGCACGCTGGCCTGCTGCGCGCCGCCTTCAAGCTCGACTACGAGCGAGTCACCAATGCGGCACTCTATCGCCGCACAGGCCGTCCCGTCCCAGCGAACTGTTGCGCCGTCGGCGACTCCAGCTAGTAGGCCATTTTATCCGAGCGACGAGTCCTACTGCCACAGCCGGTGCAGGAGGTGCTGCTGCTGACGCTACAGGCACCCTACCGGCAGGGCAAGCGCGTACTCGGCGTTTCGTTGGCTGCCTTCTGGCTGATGCTGGCGCCCCGTACACTGCCGGGGGCGGCTTACGTTCGCGCCCAGGCCTTGAAACGCGCCATGTTACGTTGCCTGCTAACTGATTGACAACGTATTTTGTTGTGTTGTTGTTGTATGCAGATTCAAAGGGAATGAATCAGATTTTTCAAATTAGGTAATTTGAACAAAATTCATTTTGCAAATTGGTTGTGAAAAGTTTTTGCTTGCAAAAGTTTTACTTTCAAAAGTTAATTTAGCCTGGGTTCATTCAACAGAGAATTATTCAGTGAATAGTGAAAGAAACTTCTGCCTTAAAAGGTATTTTAAGTTGAGTTAATGGTTGTACAAATAATATGCTGTGTTGATAGCTGCCTCTCCTAATGGTGGGTGATCTTCCGCAGATCCATTATTCCTTAACAGCCAAAATGCTACGGGAAGCATCTACGAGCGTACGTGCTTCGCAATGCTTTCTGTTAAAAATTTAAAACGTTTTGTATCCAGCTTGATGGAGTTTGCCGGTCTCGCTACAAATATTTCGACTTAACAAACATTTTAAGCGCTTTTTATCTCTCGCTTCGGTAAGCAAAGTCGCTGTGTAATCAGGCTTGGCCTCGCTCAGGCAGATTCAGTGCCGCGATGAAGTCTGCTGCAACTTCTGTTGCCAGTGCTTGCTTCTTTGCAGAAGCGATAAGACGTGTTTCACCTGGCTCAGTACTCGGAGCAGCAGCTAGGAATGCAGCTCTAGCAAGATGGTAAAAATAACTAATGGAAGTTTCAGTGGCTCTGCAAACTTTACTGCGCATCCGGTACTACATACAACTATAGATCCAAAAATTGTTATAGGCTTGTACATATACACTGAGCTGCTAAAGTTTTGAATTACAATAAGCTAAATCAGTCTTCAGTTGTGATGGCGAATTCCAATTTCATTTTCACAAGTTGCGCCTTCGTAAAAGCTTCTGTCGCTTAGACAATGGAAGTATAGTCATTGAAGTCCGTTGCATCTGCGCTTAATTCCAATATCATCCCAGAGAAACGTTAGGTAGACGCAAGCTGTTTCAAAATAAAAAGCTCAAGTTTTTCGCGAGAATGTAACATTTACATTGAGAATGTAACACTTAGCAGAAAATCAATCGAAATAACTGCCATGGCTCATAACCGAAGATCATAAAAAACACTCATATATACTCGTACATACATAGATCATATACCAGATCTATGCTCATAACAAGTCTTATCGGGAAGCTAAAATGAGCTGCAGTATTTGTCCATTCTGGGCGAATAAAGTTAGCAATCGCAGCCTTACTCAGAAACCGAATATATGCCAAGAGCATCTGGACACAACAGTACTACTATTTAGTATCAGTTAGTAGCATAACTGTTACAGTATTGAGTCAACTGGTGTGTGCGCGATTTGCATCGGATTCGTCCTAGAAAAAAAACTAGTGAAAGCACGCGGCCGATGTGATTGGTTGCTGATCTGTTATCCACTACCAACTGGTTTCATACTAAGCTATATAAACCCGACTAATTCCATTGACATAAAAAACTTTAAGTCGAGAACAACATGGAACAGATATCGCGAATTTTGATTTTACTCGGCGCTCTGCTCACCTGTGCGACCTGCAGGTCTGTCAATTACTCCTACGTGGGTTGCTACGTGGACTACACGGGCAAGGCCAGAGACTTAGACGGACTGACTGGAGTCACCCAGCTGGGTCCGTTTGAGGTTCGCTCAGGCGACCCTCACATAAGAGCAAGCATGACTCTCGAGCTGTGCAGCAGCGCCTGCTCTCTGGCGGATTCTCGTACTTCGGGGTGCAGGTTGGTGTCGAGTGCTTCTGCGGCAACTCAATCGATCGCAGGCAAAGGCAATGAGAGCGACTGCAACAGACAGTGCAGTGGAAACTCGCAGCAAATATGCGGAGGTCGATTTCGAAATTAGGTGTTCGCTCTGACCTACCCCTGTGAGTGACGGGCGATTAATCCATGGTCAAAAATAATTTTTAATCGACTAGCTCGTCTTTTGAGGCAGCTATTTATTTTTTCTCAAGACCTTATGAAATAGATAGCAGAAAAACGTGGCTCTAAAACTTGTTTATGAATTTTTATTTCAGACCGTTACTACCTGGTTGAGAAGGACAACAGCCTCTTCGTCAAGACCAACAGCACCAAGACCTCGTCCTGGCCGGCCGCTGTCCATTCTGTCGTAGACTGCCTTCTCCGGTGCAGCACCGCAGCCGACTGCCAGGCTGCCGTTTTCTCCGAGCGGCTGCTCGCCTGCCACCTGCTGGCGTTCGCCTACCCGCCAGCCGGCCTGACCGGACCCGACTGGACTATTCCAGCGTGGCTGAGAGCAAAATTGGCTTGAGTCCTGCGACTGGAGTGTGTTGGCATGGAGAAGACGAATTATGAACTATGAACCACTTGATATGTTTTATTTTGGAAACATTAATGTAGATTTCCAGCAGTTACAATACCTAGGATTTCCTAAGACCCGTCAAAGTAATGGTTCTGTCTTGATTAAAGTAAATCACTGATTCCTTATCGGCCTATGGACTACCCGTTGTTAAACAACCGATTTCAATATAAACTAAAGAAGCCAGGGCGAATTCAATAAATTTTGCAAAACGGAATTTTCCTCGCATCTGAAACGCGGATTAGTGGCTTGAGATAGAGTCTTTCACTATATATACTCGTATACAAACGAAACAATAATATTGCAATGTTTATTCACAACAACAAAAACACCACTAAACAAGTTAAGGTCATGCAGTCAGGGTGAGCTTGATGGTGTGCCCAAAGGTCAGCAGCAGGACGTCCTGAATAGAGGCTGGGGCATAGCTCTGGCCCAGTTATCAGCAGGGACACTTTCTAGACCAGTTGGAGTCGCGACGACGCCAAAATCCGCTTGGATGGACCGGCGATACCGTCGCGTGTTGGTGATTTGGTCAACTTAACTTAGTAACAAACGTAAGCCCTGAGCATCGGCAGCACATCTATTTTGCTTACACAAAGTTTCTACTTTTTTAGAAAAAGTAAAATTTCTCAAGTACTTTTGTTTGAATTGTTTGAGTTGTCCAGGCCTGACCAGCGACTGGTGCATCTAGAGGGCTAGGGATAAAAAGGCTGCTACGGTCCTCTTTTTCAATTCTGGGAAATGCGGACTTGCTTTCCACTGGATTTCAATCTATCTAATCTAATTAATCTAATCTAATCTAATCTATCTATCTATCTATCTCTCTATCTATCTATCTCTCTATCTATGTTCTATGTATTCCGTGTACTGCACGTAGAGCACTGTCATATTGTTATAGTTAAGTTTAAGAAAAATTAACCAACCACAAAGATTGAGTCATTCAGGTTCAAATCCAGTAGAACAGAAGTCAGACCAACCATTGACGAACTTTCATTTTCACTTTCTCATTGATGAATGCTTTCCTTCATTATTCTTGTTTCCACAAGTTGAGCATTTTTGGGCTGAACCCGTAAATCTTACAAATTGCCCTGGAGGGCCTGTGCAGGTTTTACGGACTTCAATACATTCTTGTCTCCAAGATTTTACCTTGATAAACTTTCAAATCAGAAAGTAAACAAACTAGACACGCATATTAAAACTTCTGACGATACTGTGAGTCCTTGTCTAGTATGCTTTATTAGTTCTTGGTCAGCTCTTGACTTCGCCTGCATGTGTAGCCTATTGCATAGAGCGTCGGACTCATGACTAAAAGGTCGGGGGTTCGATTTTCGACCCACTCGGAACAATTTGTGTCCTTGAGCATGACACTTAACTCTGCATTGCTTCAGTTCACCCAGCTGTAAAATGGGCGCCAGCATTAGCTGGGGTAATTGAGGGGTGTCCTGGGACCCCCCTCCAGTCCTTCAGTTGCCAAGCCTTCGTAGACTTTGATGCCAAAGCTCACAGGTGATGCTGACATCTTGGACTCCATAGCTGAATTTTGAGCTGATGCTTTGCTCTAGACATCAGTTTCCTGAGGATACTACTCGTACCAAATAGCAACCTAAATGGTCAAAACCAAAATGTAGTTGATTAAAAAATTATATTGCTTTCTTAAATTGTTGCCTCCCAACAGGAGACGGCGCAGATTGCTAGCGGGAGGCTACACAGGGGTATGTTCCAGCGGCCCAGGCTCGATTCCAAATGCAGTCACATTGGAATCTTGGCTTGGCTCTGCTCGTGCAATTAACGTCCTTGCGGGCCAACCCCCGAGGCATACTGCATCCTAACGATAATAAAGTTCTGTGTGAGTGCATATGTGCCTGTGCGTATGACTGCGTACGTATCCGCGTGTTGCCTTTTCTGCATTGGAAAAATGGAGAATTTCCTGCAAAGCTTCGCTAGGGTTTCTCAAATTTTGACAATTCATTTCACTTTCTTGAAAAAAGTATACCCAATATTAATTTTTATACTCTCCACCAGTCTCTAAATTTACTTTGTAGAAGCCACGCAACTTTATCCAGAAATGTAGAGAGAGAGAATTGTGCAACTACCTTTAGATTCATTTGTTCCCATTCTACTGTAAACCAGGTCGGGCTTCATTATTTGAGCCAAATTCAGATCCGGTTGTGAAACTTAATAAGAAATCAACATGCAACAGCGACTTGTGTGAGAGTTTGCATTCGGCCATCATCGGGTTTGGTGCGACATGTAAACATTTATCTTGGCAACTGCAAACTCTGATATTTAACGCTGATTTAGTCGGGGCTAACAAAAAGTTTTCCCAGCGAGTTCAGTTTTTATTGAACTCTAAAAAAATGAAGGATTTGTCTTTTATCAAAATTAAAACTAGTCTGCTAAATCGTCTGAACAGCACTGCAGGGGCTCTGCGAAATGCTTTGGCTCATGGTGGGAATAGCTGAGATGTCAAGGGGGACATTGCTGAAATGCTGTGGCTCATAGGGGGAGGAGTTGCTCAGATGCCGAGGGTTAATTTGGAATTTTTGGTATTCCTTTATTTGTTGCCTCCCCAAACAAAAATGAAGGCGCCGATTGATAGTATCTTCTATTTGCTGATTGAGAAAGGGTTTTGGGTAGATGAAGGAAACTTTTTTGGCTCATGAAATTTTTATTCATGGCAACTTGGCGTCATTTTTAAGGCCCCCCAGCGGGGGGCTAAATGGCTAGTCTAAATTTCTAAATCTTTCCGGGTGATGCATTGTCAGTGTTACATGTAGAATTATAGGTGCTAAAAAACTTAAACCTTTGCAATGATCAGTTTCAGGCTGAACTAAAATTATTCTATCGTTCAAAGGCTCCACTACAGCTCTTATAATTTTTGTCTATGGTAAATTCGCCAATATGACGACTCTTCGTGTTGTTTTATCCGATTTTATTCAGGCTTGTCAGTTTGAACAAGCAGTGACAGTGGGAAAAACCTCGAAATTAACAAAACTTCATGGCTTTGAAGTTACGAGGGTATTTTTGGAGCTTACTTGTACTGTGTTACTTGAGGAGTAGTTTGCTGGGAGTACATGTAGTTTGAAGTGGAAAACTTCTAAAAAATTAATTTCTAAATTAAAACCTTATTGTTTCAAAGCCAATTTAAAAACAATTATCTTCCCTTCCATCTGAAAAATTAGCCAGAAGTTTTGGTTTCTTTTTCACATCGGATCGATAGCCTGGCAGGATAAAAAGTCAGTCAGCAACGCACGAAGTAGTCTCCATCGGTGCTGCTCAGACTGGCAGGCGGGTAGGCGAACCTCAGCAGGTGGCACAGACGCTGCTGGCCAGAGAAAATCGCAGCCTGGCAGTCAGCTGAGGCCTCGCACAGCCCCATGCACTCGATGTCGGTTCGGGCAGCGCTGGTCCAGTAGGTGCTCTGGGTGGACTCCACCGTCTGGTTGGGCATCTGCGACTGCTTGAAATACTTTTTATCTGTAAAAATACAAACTGGCTTTAACAAAATTGGCAAAAATTTGTTTGAAAATTCTTTAAAAATTGTAGAAGGCCCACCTGGGTCGGCCAAAGCGAACATGGAGTTGCGCCACCGACCCCCACATTTAGCAGCTCCGTTCCCAGTGCAGACGCGGTTGCAGTCGGTCTCGCTAGCAGCTCTCAAAGATCCGTAGGAGGTGCCGCAGGAGCAAAACAGACCGAACTGCACCCCGAAGTACGGGAAGCCGCCGAGAGAGCAGACGCTGCTGCAGAGCTCGTGAGTCATACTGGCGCTTCTCACCCCAAGACTGTCAGTGCTAAACTGTCCAATTCTGCTCACTCCAGTGAGTCCTCTCAGGTCTCTGCCTCGATTGTCCACAAAGCAGCCAATGTAGGACACCTGAGTTACTCTATTGCGGCACAGAGCACCTTGACGGCGAGACCCACAATGCAGACGAAAGTCTTGAGCATTGCTACTTGAGTAGCTGGGATTTTAGTTCTGCCGTTGGTCTTACTAGTGCAGTAGGCGATAAAAGCTGTGTTTGTCTGCTTTTATACCGGTTTTTAGAGACAATCTGGTTGGTTAAAAGCCAGTAAACTAATGAGCTCAATGTACTACTTAAAGTGGCATACCTAAATTGATATTGATGGTAGTTTTAACTTCAGTTGATGAGATTCTCTGACCATCAGGTTCAGGCAGTGGCTTTTGATTCTCGCAAGTAAAATACAATGCTTTTTTCGTTTGTGTTTCGTCCAAATGAACGATTCAAGAAACAACTTGATGCAATAACTAAAAATGAGCAATGGTAGATTGTATAGTATGCAACTGAGTTGAATAATGGCCAAAACTCGAGTGCGCGTAGCGCGTAGCGCACTCGAGTTTTGGCCATTATTTAACTCAGTTGCATACTATACAAGTGCATTGTATTGATACTTTCACTCAGCGCTCAGTCATTGTGTCATGCTGTACGCTCATTATTCCACGCTTAGGGATCATTATTTTAGGCTTCTAAAAATACATTCATGAGACAATGTGTTTGTGTATATGGTTTTGTCATAGACAATGATAAATTTTAGTCACTCGTGGCTTCGCCACTCGTGAAAATTTTATCATTGTCTACCTCCAAAACCATATACACAATCTATCATTATTCCACACTTTTGCGGCATTATTCCACACTTTTGTCGCTGTCATTATTCCACACTTTTTATCATGCTTCATTTGGCTGTTTTAAGAGTTGTTTTACCCAAAGACAACTGAGTTGTGTGGCTTAGTTTCACCATAGACAACACTGTGATGAGTGCTGATTTTGCTTGGGTCTTGCAAGAAATCAGGAAAGCGAGTAGTGGGAGAAAAAGCTATTTGTCTTGTCAAACAACTATGGCTCTAGTGCATCTCGTCAAACAGCCGCGCTTATTAATTGAAAAAATCTTCCTGTCGACGACTGAACGAACCATGCGGTGCTACCTAGGAAGAAAACTCGACCATGCAGTCTTCAACGCCTCGACGGCTATAAACGATGCCTGAAAGCGGCCAATCGATTCAGTCGAGCAGCCGACAGTCCCAAAGAATCCCAGCTTGGATACTGCGGTACCAAAGAAGCTCATCAGACGAAGCTCATCAGTCGCATGCCAACTTAACCAAGACGTGCATCTTTCAAATGGTAAGTTCGGCAACTATACTTAAGCACCTGTATTCCTCTTTCATAGAAAACATTCAACATAGACCAACTCCTTTTGCAGTGCCAAATCATCAGGCTAAAGTGTCGAGCATCTTTGAAAACTGCGGCTTTGTATGGTACACATCAAAACTGTGGAATAATGGCCAAAATATTTTTTCATTGCGTCTGGGTAAAAGTATAATTACAATGAGACAGCAATGATTTACATTGTAGGACCTGATCTGTATGCTGCAGTGCACGCCTACGCAGCTTTATCCAGAAATGTAGAGAAAGTGTGCAAATCGTGTTAGAGTAATTTTTCCTATATAAACCCAAGTAAGGCTTCGCTATTTGAGCAAAATTCAGATCCGGTCGTGAAACTCGAATAAGAAATCAACATGTAGCAGCAGCTCTACTTGTGAGAGTTCGCATCCGACCTCGGGTTGGTGCGATATGCAAACATTTATCTCGGCAACTGCAAACTCTGGTACAAATATCGCAAGGGGGGAGTTGCTGAGATTCCTCCATTTTTTAGCACACTTCTATATGAATAGAAACTGTACAAGGTCAAAATCTGCATGTAGTTTATTCAAACATTTTATTCCTTTCTTTGTTGACTCCCTAACACAGGAAGGCAGATTGCTAGTATCTTCTATAAGCTTTCTTTAATCTTTTAGAAGACGATTGAACAGAAAATTTCAAAAATTCAGAAGGTGATTTAGCTACTCGTACATGTAGCTAGTAGGTGCTAAACAACTTAAATCTCTGCGATTATCAATTTCAGACTTTATTTCAATCAGTCTATGGTTCAAAGGCTCCGCACTGCTGTTATAATTTCTTGTCTATGGTAAATTCACAAATATGGCGACTCTTCTGTTGTTTTATCCATGAATGATTTGGTCAAATCTGAACCAATCTGCACCAACCACACCAATTTAAATAAAGAAAAAAGCAAATCACGTTTAAGTTTAATCAAGTGTAAGTTTGTTTTAGGCTTAATTTTATCAGCATTATTGTCCAATATTTATCGAGTACGAGTCCCTACTATGAAGCCATCAAGCGCGGGGGAAGAACTCCCCAGTCACGTTCGCCAGAGACGGCGGCACTCCAGCAAACGGCAGCAGGTAGCACAGGCGCTGATGTTGCGAGAGCAACACAGCTTGACATTCGTTGGTTGTGCTGCACTCATTCAGGCAGGTCATCAGACTGCATGCCGCGGTAAGCCGGTCGAGGGAAAGAATCTCAGACAGTGAAGCTGGCGCGATCCACAGCGACGTTGAAGCTTTTCATTGCTGAAAAGTGGCAGTATACTGGTAGTTCTTGTATAGTAATTATATATTCTGTAACAGTTCTTGACAATCTTGAGAGAAGACATTGGACGAAGCAAAATATTTACAATGCTATAAGCGATTCTTGGATCTGGTCCGCCGCAGATGTCGCTCGATTGACTGGCGCAGTTCACGAAGCATTGGTCTGTGCTGGCCGCTCCTTGCGAGCCGTACGAGAGCCCGCGGTAGCACTCCTTGCCGAACTGCACGCCGAAGTACGGGAAGCCGCCCAGAGAGCAGATGCGGCTGCACAGTTACAGCGTCATGGACGTGTTGGAGACGCGGCCGGTGGAGTGCACGGAAAACTCGGCCAGGCTCTGCACTCCCTGCAGTCCGGGAAGGTCCCTGGCACCGTCTCTCGCGTCTACGTAGCATCCGAGATATTCAAATCGGGCGAGTCTCCTAGCAGCGCACAGAAGCAAGAGGCACAGGGACAGCGCCATGAAAATCAATTGCCGGTTTCTCAGTGCCTTCATGGTCTCCAGCGACAAGCAGCAGTACTGCGTTTTGTCCTGTTTCTCTGGAGAAGCTTCTGTCAAATCAGCTCGGGAGTGAAGCGAATTTATCCCCAACTGCCGAATGAGTGAAAGACCACGGTAAACAACTCAAACCTACTGGCTGACGAGTTCGTTAATCCAAATGGATGGTAAAAAAGTCACTTATGAAAAACAAAAGGAGACAATTCTGATAGAATTAATTTGCATATCTACTAATAAAGGACTGATTAAATATTTGCTGCATGTTTGTAGTTAAGTAACCTAAAAGCCGGAGGTTTGCATTCCAATCGATTAGCTCGCATGGCGGCCTCTCAGACGCGTCAATATCTTTCCCAAGCTCCAGATGCTTGTATTCCACTCTAGTAGCTCGAATGACTGCCTCTCAGGTGCGTTAATGTATTTCTCAAGCTCCAGAACCTTGATGCCAATTAAAATGGAGTGTGCTATTCATCGCATTCAGCTGACTTGCAGAACTTTTTGTGTAATTCTAAAGCAGCTTATAATGAAAGCTCGCTCTGGAAGAGTGACTATCGAAATGAAGCCAACGCTTCAAAGTCCAGAATTTTTTATCCTTAGTGGACTCTTGAGTATAGCAAATTATAGGCTGAGCCCACTTGAGTGTGAGAAGTCGTTGCGACAGAGTTGCATTCGAAGCACCTTTTATCGAGGGAGCACTTTAATTATCTTTCATCATTTTGGATTTCGGTTGAAGTTCGGTTGCGAGCATATAGCACACACTGATAACAATACGAGCGTAATGTAGCAAATTGTACACATCATGCGACGGCCATGGACACAGGCACAGCACATGACAAGACTATAGAGAGCAACTTCATTCTAATTGAAACTAAGAGAAACACACTGGAAAATCACGTGATTTGATATTTCAGTTTTTTGGGGTCCTGTTGTCTTATGCTTGTCTTACGCTCTCGTTATCCTATTCTCTTGATCGCTTGAAGAAATCTTGTTTTCTTTATCTATATTGTTCGCTAGCTCCCTCAAGTAGGTCCGACTTTGACTTGTGATAGCAGTATTGCTTCCATATTTTCAATCCAAAGCCTATTAAATAGAAAAAAGATGCACCTCCCGAGTTTTTAGTCTCTACTGTATACGCTTATAATTGGTAATTTGGCCCATAGAAACGCAATCTGAAATCAATCTTTAGGCCTTAGACAGCAAATCTGAGAGCTAAGAGTATAAACATTGATATAACCGCAATGTGACGCAGTCCAGTGTCCTTCAGGCCTTAGACAGCAAATCTGAGAGCTAAGAGTATAAACATTGATATAACCGCAATGTGACGCAGTCCAGTGTCCTTCAGGCCATAGACAGCAAATCTGAGAGCTAAGAGTATAAACATTGATATAACCGCAATGTGACGCAGTCCAGTGTCCTTCAGGCCATAGACAGCAAATCTGAGAGCTAAGAGTATAAACATTGATATAACCGCAATGTGACGCAGTCCAGTGTCCTTCAGGCCATAGACAGCAAATCTGAGAGCTAAGAGTATAAACATTGATATAACCGCAATGTGACGCAGTCCAGTGTCCTTCAGGCCTTAGACAGCAAATCTGAGAGCTAAGAGTATAAACATTGATATAACCGCAATGTGACGCAGTCCAGTGTCCTTCAGGCCATAGACAGCAAATCTGAGAGCTAAGAGTATAAACATTGATATAACCGCAATGTGACGCAGTCCAGTGTCCTTCAGGCCTTAGACAGCAAATCTGAGAGCTAAGAGTATAAACATTGATATAACCGCAATGTGACGCAGTCCAGTGTCCTTCAGGCCATAGACAGCAAATCTGAGAGCTAAGAGTATAAACATTGATATAACCGCAATGTGACGCAGTCCAGTGTCCTTCAGGCCATAGACAGCAAATCTGAGAGCTAAGAGTATAAACATTGATATAACCGCAATGTGACGCAGTCCAGTGTCCTTCAGGCCATAGACAGCAAATCTGAGAGCTAAGAGTATAAACATTGATATAACCGCAATGTGACGCAGTCCAGTGTCCTTCAGGCCATAGACAGCAAATCTGAGAGCTAAGAGTATAAACATTGATATAACCGCAATGTGACGCAGTCCAGTGTCCTTCAGGCCTTAGACAGCAAATCTGAGAGCTAAGAGTATAAACATTGATATAACCGCAATGTGACGCAGTCCAGTGTCCTTCAGGCCATAGACAGCAAATCTGAGAGCTAAGAGTATAAACATTGATATAACCGCAATGTGACGCAGTCCAGTGTCCTTCAGGCCTTAGACAGCAAATCTGAGAGCTAAGAGTATAAACATTGATATAACCGCAATGTGACGCAGTCCAGTGTCCTTCAGGCCATAGACAGCAAATCTGAGAGCTAAGAGTATAAACATTGATATAACCGCAATGTGACGCAGTCCAGTGTCCTTCAGGCCATAGACAGCAAATCTGAGAGCTAAGAGTATAAACATTGATATAACCGCAATGTGACGCAGTCCAGTGTCCTTCAGGCCATAGACAGCAAATCTGAGAGCTAAGAGTATAAACATGATATGCGACGCAGTCCAGTGTCGATGGGAATCACAGTTTTTAATTTATTGGAAAATTTCATGGCCAGTCCAGAAAATCAACCAGTTAAAAAACGTGAATAAAAAAGTTAAAACGCCGTCAATTCCGAATCAGCAACTTGCAGCCAGAAATTAATCATGGAAACAGGGAGTCAGAGTAAAGTCAAAGTTTATTCGAGTTTCAAGAGACTCATATTCTGCCTCTTCACAGCACTTTTGACCGATTTGACAGCTTAACATATGGAGGCTGAAAATTTCCAAGTTTGGAAAGCAAACTTGCTGATTCCACGTTGAATTGAAATTGCCAGAAACTATGGTACGACGTAAGTCTAATAAATTTGCTGTTTGAGATTGGGGTTAGTTTAATATGGTACGATATGACATAGGTCCCCTTCTGTCTGAGGAACAGTGAATCTGCATCAAGGACCACTGTCAGTAGAACATTCAGCTTCATCTGAATAGATAGGTCCAAAAATCATCTTAACACCTCTAAGATATTTTACTAAATTGATTGAAGCCTTTAAAATATTTTGGGTGCAATGGTAACCTTGTTTTAGCATTAGTTTCAGCCTGAATTCGGCTCCAATTTCGAATCAACGTCTTTTCCAGAGACTCAGCCACGCAGAAAGTACACTCCGATGGTGCTGTTAAAGCTGGCAGGCGGGTAGGCGAACCTCAGCAAGTAGCAGAGACGCTGCTGGGCAGCGAAGATCAAGGCTGGACAGGCCTCGCACAGGGACAGGCACTCGAATACTGTCTCGGCAGTTCTGATCCAGTGCGTTGGTTTCGTGGATTCGACAGTCAAAGTAGGCAGGCTCTGCTTAGTGAAGAGGTTTTTCTCTGGAATAATAATGCGCGTCGCTTGTATGTTGAGGTCGTTTCAGACATTTCTTTTTCAACAGCTAGTGTACTCAGCTTACTATAATGCATGCTTTTTAGTTTAGCTTAGTTCCCATTCCCAGTAAGTCAGCGCCCCCCCCCCTGCAGATACCAGATTCGCAATGGAAATACAAAGGCTGAAGTTGAGTCTGCACTGTGCAAACTCTGCCACCAGCAACTGAAGGAGGGGGAATTCAGTTTGCGTTTTCACTACAAAATAACTTACATGACCTTTATTTAACCTTTTATCCAGAAGAAAAAAATTGATCATCGAACAGAGAAAATACGAGTACATTGTTAATTTTTCAATTTTCAAAAATAATGCATTGTTAACGATAGGCGACAAAGTGACTACCTAAACTCTAACAAAACTGTACCATTAACCAAACACAAAACCTAACCTAAAACCTAACCTAAACCCTATCCCAAACCCTTATCTAAACCCTAACCTAAACCGCCAGCAGTCAAAAGCCTGAATCCCCAGTAAAGCAACTTCGCTCACCCGGGTAGGTCAGTGCGTACACCGAACTGCGCCAGGAGGCTCCGCACATTCGACCTGGGTTGCCGCGGCAGGGAGTGTTGCAGTCGGTCTCGATGGCCGGTCCCAGCGATCCATAAGAGGGGCCGCACATGCACTGCGACCCAGTCTGCACTCCCAGGTAGGGAAATCCACCGAGCGAGCAGACTTCGGCGCAGTACTCAGGCGTCATCAGGGAGCCGCTGCTCACCAACAGACTAAAAACGGTGGTGAAGGTTCCAATTCTGGTGACTCCAATTGGATGCCAGTGAGGTCTCTTTTCGAGCCATCCTTAAAGCAGCCAAGGTACGACAGTCGGACCGCTCTGGAGTCCGCACAGGATGTCAGCAGAGCAGTGCTCAGTGCCAGAGCCACAAGAGTAACCAATTTGGACTGTTGCATTGCTCCGCAAATAACTCTTTCGAACTCAACTTCTACGAATGCAACGGAATAGCTCGTATTGAGAAACTTTCTTCCTATCTTTTCTCGTGAGAAGTTATGCTCTCTAATTGTGTATGGCGCAAGGCTCAGTTTTACCTAAACAGCCTCTCTGAGGGCTTCTTCCTCAAACAGGAAAATAGTAAAAAACCTTGGCTTTTGTCAATATTCTTCACACCACATTGGAGCAGCTGTGAGTCTCCTGAACTCTCCCAAGGCATTGTTTGAGTTTTCAGGTGTTTGCAGGTGTTAGGATTAAATGAAATCGTTTTTACATAGCGACAGTCGAAAGCTGGTAAGACTCTCCCATGCTGACCCCGGAATTGTTAGCTGAACGCTGCATCTAAGTTTTCATGCCGATTAAGAAAGTTTTTGACAATTTCCCTGGAAATTTTTGAGACAAAAATATGCTAGTGGGAAGTCTGAGTCATTTGACCATGCAGCTGACTTTTCTGAGACCCCTTGTAGGCATTACTTAAGAGATGTAAAATCACATCGGGCTACTCATGAAAAGGTTATCTGTAAAATGGACAGTTCTTTTCTTGACTTAAATTTCGTATCTATCTCTAACAACCCACGTGTGAAGCAGTGGAAATTTGTCTATGGGCATTTGTCTATGGGCATTTGTCTATGGGCATTTGTCAATGGGCATTTGTCAAAGGGCATTTGTCTATGGGCATTTGTCTATGGGCATTTGTCAATGGGCATTTGTCTATGGGCATTTGTCAATGGGCATTTGTCAATGGGCATTTGTCAAAGGGCATTTGTCTATGGGCATTTGTCAATGGGCATTTGTCTATGGGCATTTGTCTATGGCTATTTATCTATGGTTGATGTTCACGTGATTCTGGCTTCCCTTAGGCCGCCTACCAAAACTGAGTACAATGCTATTCTAAACTTTTAAAATATATTTTAATTTATCACTACAATTTACACCATCTATAGTAGTTCAAATGGGAAATAGTGTTCTAAAATGATTTTTTTAGCTAATTGAGTAAAATAGGTAAGTCAATAGGAGTGATATTTTTCGTGCAGTTGCAACGTAATTCTCTATTTTCTAATCCCTAATTATAAGAGATTCACGTATGCCCTGCCAGCAGACGTCTTTCTAAATGTGCTGTCATCTCAGCCCCTGGGGCAGAGTAGGTCTGACTCCAGCGCAGCGAGCTCTGGGTTCGATTCTTTCGATTCTGCAAAATCTTTAGAAGTCTGCTTACTGTTGATTCCTCTCCAGAAACTAGTTGACAGCCGAAAACTTGGAAGCAAGAAACAAGTTAAAGCAATTCTATTAGTACAAAGTCAAGTATCCATGGTATTGGTTTATAGTTAAAAAAATGTTCAATCTAGCATTGCAATAACTGTGCTGGATTGCTTCGTATTGAGAGCTGATTGAGTAGAAAATTGATTACCCAGCTGACCTTTGAATTACAGGAGAGTACGATTCAAGGAGCGAAAATTCCAAGTCTTTCCTTCGTCAGGCTGAACGAAAAGCAACCACTGAGCCAGGGACCAACACCGTAATGAACTGGCATAGAGACCTTCACTTGCACCAGAAAGCAGTCCTTCATGCACATGGTAAATTACTCACAGTTTCACTTTTGAAAATCCAAAACATAGCTGGGCACAAAAAACTGCAGCTGGAAAGTCTACCGCCCACTAGACTTACTTGACTTAGCTAAAGGGGCCTCCGTGCATCCGGATGCAGCGAGGAGGCGTTGCCGGTGGTGCCGGTGTCCGCAGCGCGGTCCCCCTCCGAAGAGTCCAGGAGGTGGATGGTCGCTCGCCCGGTAGCCCTTAGGTAGCGTCGGAGAGGTCCGGGTTTGGGCCGAGATAGGTGAGCCTGTCCTGGTGAAGGCGGGGCATTCTCGACACCAGAGAGGCAGAAAGGGCATTCCTCGCTACTGATTTTTCCCTGGAGGTAACGATGCCTGGCAAGCAGCCATGACCTGAGACCACCCTGATGTCACCGCCCTGATGTCCCTGCGGTTGAGTCCAAGCAGGGCCCTGCACAGGGCGGAGGAATTAAGGACAGGGGACAGCCGCGCGGGATTGCCTGCAGTCGGAGGCATTAGCCCACCTCTCCCTGTGCTTTGAAGCCATCCACTGGCTGATCCGAGTCCACCGCCCACTGGTTATTTAACAAATTCTCAAATTCCTTCAAAATTTTAGGCTTAGATACTCCAAAGTTTAATGCTTGACAGCGAGCTCAGCCGCGCACAAAGTAGTCTCCATCGATGCTGCTCAGACTGGCAGGCGGGTAGGCGAACCTCAGCAGGTGGCACAGGCGCTGCTGGCCAGAGAAAATCACAGCCTGGCAGTCAGCTGAGGCCTCGCACAGCATCAAGCACTCGGCCTTGATTTTGGCAGCGCTGGTCCAGTAGGTGCTCTGGGTGGACTCTAACTTTATTATAACATTGTTCACTCTAAAAATGCACGAAATTTAGGAGCTAAGCGCAATTTAAAGATGGCATGCAACTGTAAATCAACTGACCTGCACTTTAGGGTTGGGGTCAGGGATAACTGACCCCGTTAGGTTTTATGTGGGTTGTCAATCTAGTCTACTCACCGATGGTCTCGATAACTTTATGAAATTATTTTAATAATGTATTTTTAATGCTAGATAGGTTACTATGAGCAGTACCCTGAGCACATTACGAAATATCTGATTACGCAAAAATCTTTCCTAAAAAACGACTATAAAAGCCCTAGGAGGAAACACTTCCTAGCAGCTCCCTTCCACCAAGCCCAAAATGCTCAAGACGATTTCATTTTTTACAAACTTTGCTGTTCTGGTTGTTAGCATTTCTGGCAGGGCAACTCAGGTGTCCTACATTGGCTGCTATGTGGACAATGAGACCAGAGATCTGAGAGGACTCACTGGAGTGAGCAGAATCGGTCAGTTCAGCATCGAAAGCTTCACGCTGAGCAGCCTTAATATGACACACGAGCTCTGCAGCAGCGTCTGCTCTCTGGGCGGCTTCCCGTACTTCAGTGTGCAGGCCAATTATCATTGTTTCTGCGGCAGCTCCTACGGGTCTCTCGGAACTGCAAACGAGACCGACTGCAACGGCGTCTGCGGTGGAAACGGAGCTCAAATGTGCGGAGCCTCGTGGCGAAACTCAGTCTTCGCCCTAACCTACCCGGGTGAGTGAGCTCAGTGTGAGCAGTTCTGATTTTACCTCTATGTTTTAAGCGTCTTTAAGTAGAATTTATGATCAACTCTAACAGAAATTTTCTACACTTTCAGATAGAAAGTATTTTGAGCAGACGCAGATGCCCAATCAGACGGTGGAGTCCACCCAGAGCACCTACTGGACCAGCGCTGCCAAAATCAAGGCCGAGTGCTTGATGATGTGCGAGGCCTCAGCTGACTGCCAGGCTGTGATTTTCTCTGGCCAGCAGCGCCTGTGCCACCTGCTGAGGTTCGCCTACCCGCCTGCCAGTCTGAGCAGCACCGATGGAGACTTCTTCGTGCGCGGCTGAGCTCGCTGTCCAGCATTCAGCGTTGGAATAATTCAGCTCCTAAGGCTTCTAGACTGGACAAAATATTTTGAAAGAATTTGAAAATTTGTCTAAACTACTTCATTGGGAGTTTTTTAAAGAAAAAAATGTAATAATTAACTTGCTAACTTCATATTCGGTTTTAAGCAACATGAAAGAAGGAAATACACAGTGCGTGACAAGCTTCAACCAGCTATCGCAAGCAATACTCTTCAAAATATGCATCTTTTTCAGTGCCAAAAGTGTACTGCCTTGTAAAGCATAGTTAAACAAAGCCGTCCTAGAATCCCTTGGGCATCCCTGCCCGCTGCCATTTTTACCCAACTAGCTGGCGGAGCCTTCTCCTGAAAGCTATTGTGCTTGCCTAGCTTTGGAACGTTGGAAGTAATTAATTATTAATCTGTGAGTTTCTTGACAACGCGGAGCTGCAAAGCTATTCGGGGGCCTTACTGTTGATTAGCAACTAAGTGGCTCTGTGAATTGGGAGAGATTTTTCCAGCTCAGTAAGCAATCTTTTGCTAATTAATGGACACCTGACGCACTCCTTGTTTTCTGCAGCAGCAGCAGCAGCAGCAGCAGCAGTTGTAGTATAGCTTTTTGCAGCGCATTTGGGCTTTCGTGCATTGAATTTAATCCAAAATGCGTTTGCCAATGCAACGGAGATTCAAAATTCAAAATGAGAAACACTCGAATGGCCAATGGCTGCTGCAGCTCGCTGTATGCGTTTCTCATTTTGAATGTCCAAATGATCATTTAGATTGTCAAAAACAATAGTAGTAGTAGTAGTAGTAGTAGTAGTAGTAGTAGTAGTAGTAGTAGTAGTAGTAGTAGTAGTAGTAGTAGTAGTAGTAGTAGTAGTAGTAGTAGTAGTAGTAGTAGTAGTAGTAGTAGTAGTAGTAGTAGTAGTAGTAGTAGTAGTAGTAGTAGTAGTAGTAGTAGTAGTAGTAGTAGTAGTAGTAGTAGTAGTAGTAGTAGTAGTAGTAGTAGTAGTAGTAGTAGTAGTAGTAGTAGTAGTAGTAGTAGTAGTAGTAATAGTAGTAGTATTAGTACTAATAGTAGTAGTAGTAGTAGTAGTAGTAGTAGTAGTAGTAGTAGTAGTAGTAGTAGTAGTAGTAGTATTAGTATTAGTACTAGTAGTAGTAGTAGTAGTAGTAGTAGTAGTAGTAGTAGTAGTAGTAGTAGTAGTAGTAGTAGTAGTAGTAGTAGTAGTAGTAGTAGTAGTAGTAGTAGTAGTAGTAGTTCATTGAAAGTTCATTGAAAAGTTCATTGTTCATTGAAAAGCTCATTTCAATGAACATGAGAACAATGAAAATGAGCTTAGTTCATTGAAAAGCTGCAAAATGCTACTCCGGCCCTGAATGAATCGGAGGACGCCTTCACCAGAGCTGTTGAGAAAGCTGCCTCGACCCTACCAAAACGAACACCGCACCAGCCAAAAGCCGCCTGGGACTCCGACGAGGAGATCTCCATCGCTAGGCGCGACGTGCAAAGAACAACCGCAATCTTTGGCCAAGACAGTGAGCAGGCTGAAACAGCCTGGGCCCATCTTCGCGACACGCACGCCCGGAGGACCGAAGCCTTTGTCCAGGAGGCTGTTGCTGAGATTCAACTAGCAACAGACAACTGCCGGCACACAGCGGCCTGGCGCACCATCAACCGCCTGACTGGCAGGAAGCAGAGGCCAAATGCCGCTGTAGGTGCTGAGTCTATACACCATCGCAAAGCCCTGCTGGCCACTCACTATCACAATGTGCTCAACGCCTCACCACCCTCTGCTGATTTGCTACCGATCGAAAACTTTACCCCGGCCGAGCCCTCGGCTTTTAACTCCGGCCCGCTGACTGCCTACGAGGTGAACCGAGTGCTCAGAACCATGCGCCCCGACGCTGCCGCCGGAGTAGATGGCATTCCACCCAGGGTGCTCAAGCTGCCAGAGCTGACACAGGACATCACAGCTGTGCTCAACAAGCACTGTCCGCTTGGAGGCAACCCAGGTGCTACTGCTGCTGACAGCTGGCGCACCTCTAAGATCGTCTCCATCCCCAAGAAGGGCGCATCCACCAGTCTGGACAACCAACGCGGCATCGCTCTGGAATGCACTCTGGCTAAGCTGCTCAATGCTATACTGCGTAATCGACTGCTGCCTGGCCTCAACCAAATGATCCTGAGCCTCCAAAGTGGCTTCAGGCCCGGTCGCTCGACAACAGAGCAGATTGCAGCCCTTCGAGCAGTCGTCGAGGCCTGTAAAACTCACCAAAGAGCTGTGTCAATTGTCTTTGTGGACTTCCGCAAAGCTTTTGACTCAGTGTGCCGGCGCGCGATCGCGTGGCTGCTCGAACACTATGGCGTCCCTCCGGCTCTTATCGTTGCAGTGATGGACCTCTACAACAACAGCAAAGCCTTTGTCCAAACCAGCGATGGCCCAACTGAGGACTTCTGCACCAGCTCTGGAGTCCTCCAAGGTGACACGTTGGCTCCACTGCTCTTCATCCTTGTCGTCGACTACGTGCTGCGCCGAAGCCTCACAGAGGAGGACAGCTACCTGCTGGCGTCACGCCGGAGCTCCCGCCGCGGTGCTGCCCCTCTGCCCGCCCTCGCATACGCCGACGACATTGCCCTGCTGTGCCGCAGTCCGACTGCCGCCCAGAGAGCGCTCTCGAGACTCTATGAGGAGAGCGCCCGAGTCGGACTGCAAATCAACGCACGCAAGACGAAGGTGCTGCACGTGGGCACCGATGCAGCACCAACCCTGACCCTACCAGATGGACAAGTCATTTCAGCCTGCAGAGACTTCCGGTACCTGGGCTCCTTCGTGATGAGCCCTGACTCCATCATCGCCGACCGGAGGTCACAGGCCTGGCGCGCGGCTCATCTCCTCAGGGAGGTCTTCAGCTCAGCTGCCAACGACGACCTGAAGATGCGCCTGTTCCGCGCTGCCGTAGAGCCAATCTTCCTGTACGGACTGGAGGCAGTGCCAATGACCGACTCGAGGTCCCGAGCCCTGGACGCTGCCTACCGATCGCTGCTGCGGTTCGCCCTTGGCATCCATTACCCAGAGCGGCTGCCGACGGACCAGCTGATGGCGAGAGCCCGTGTGCCTCAGCTCAGTGCCACTCTCCAGCGGCGCCGGCTAATGCTCATCGGCCACTGCCTCCGCAGCTACGGCAGAGGGGAGCAAAACCCGCTGGCGCTAACCTTGCTACATCAGCCAACCGAGCGTCTGCGCGCAAGACGCCCACCATAATATCTTTGCGTCCTTATATATATATAAATATAGTAGTAGTAGTAGTAGTAGTAGTAGTAGTAGTAGTAGTAGTAGTAGTAGTAGTAGTAGTAGTAGTAGTAGTAGTAGTAGTAGTAGTAGTAGTAGTAGTAGTAGTAGTAGTAGTAGTAGTAGTAGTAGTAGTAGTAGTAGTAGTAGTAGTAGTAGTAGTAGTAGTAGTAGTAGTAGTAGTAGTAGTAGTAGTAGTAGTAGTAGTAGTAGTAGTAGTAGTAGTAGTAGTAGTAGTAGTAGTAGTAGTAGTAGTAGTAGTAGTAGTAGTAGTAGTAGTAGTAGTAGTAGTTAGTTTATACGAAACTAAGTGCTATCTTTATAAGAGTGCACTGCCATTCTCTACAAATTGTAAGATTTTCTTCACGAAAATTCCTTTCTAGCTACTATACAGTAGACGGTCTCTCATGTTATTGACATTTCTTTTCAGACAATAGAGCAGCAGACGTGTAGAATTCCATCGTACACAGGCCAAGCGTTTCCAAAAGTGTCTTAAGTTTAAGAAAGTTGATGGAGTTTCCATCTTAGACAATTAGTACCCAAGAGCGAACCAAGGCAGTACACTGCTGTGTACAAATGTTTTTAAAATGAGACTAAAAATCTTACGTAGCTACTGACTAGAAGCAGCACGTCCTGAAAATCGTTGAAAAACAGACAGACAAAAGTGCTATAAAATCAAGGTAGGCTGGACCATAGACAACAGGCGAGTTGTTTCTGACTGATAGATAAGCAAGCCTAGGTTGCGAGGCTCCTATCGCAACCCCAAGATAAAGGAACCAAGGTTCAACCTCGGGGGTGCGCCCAGCTCACACCAGTAGTAAACAGGTTTGCAGGGGAGACATCAGCGACCCACATCCGGCCGGTATCTCGGACGAAAGCGCGAAGGTCACGGATGTTGTCCGGGATGGTCAGCTCGTTCATCCACTTGGGGTGGCCGACGTATTTGTGTCTCGCCTTATTGAAGTAAGGGCAGAAGGTGACGTGATGCTCCGTAGTCTCCTCTCCTATGCCACAGAAGGGACAAGTGGGGGCTTGGATTGAATTGGGAGATTTTCGCGCGTAGAAATTCTCTCAAGCTAAAAAAATCTGCAAAAGACATGAATAAAGTTTTCTTGGCTTGCAAGACTTTCTCGCAAGAATTTATGAAGCAAATTGTCGTCTATGGGCCAACCTGGGCAGGGTTGGGTGGAATCTCGAGAGACAGAAATAAGACTGGGTTCACTGTGCTCTGATGTACGCCAGTCTCTTTCGCAACGCCCGACTGGAAGACAAAGCACCACCTCTGGTCTCTGTTGATTCCCGCAAAAAGTTCTCTGCCAGGAAGGACACGTGTTCCTCAGAAAACCGATGCAGCTGTTGGTATGTGCGCCAGGCGGAGAGGCCTGTCGTGGCTGATACGCCTTGCGCTTCCTTATTAATGCAAACATTTCAAATCTAAAGCAAAAAAATTCAGTGATCGAAATTCTGAGCTTTAGAAGAAGAAGCTCGTCAAAAACTCTAGTTTTTACACAGACTTTGAGAAAATTGTGATTTTATTCATACGAGAGCGAGAAAATCTTTTTCTTCACAGATTTTCTTAGCAATATTTTTTTGTCTCAAAATCTCATAAGAAAATCTTCAGAAGAAATTCTCGCGAGAAAAGTAATTTTCTTATTCAAAAAGGCAAGAAATTCTCGCTTTCTTGCAAGAAAAAAGTTTCTTAATAAATGCTTAGGATCAGTTACGATTTTTTGAATTCGAAGAATAAGGAGTTTTGGCCATAGACAATTTTTTAGATTTCATTCTTTCTTTCTTTGTCTAGAGTGCTGGTGTGCAAATGTGGAAGTTCCTCCCCAACACTCCCGCAAGGCGCTCAGCGCCCCCTTGACCCCACTCTCTTCTGACTTTGCCATAGACATTTTGAGAGGGCCGTGAAACCGACTGAATACATTGGAGTAAATGGGATTTTACCATAGACAGTCTCGAAAATCCCTCAAATTTTGCTGGATGCAAAGCGCTTTTATAGCGCAGTGAAAAAATCTGAATTAAATAGCCTGATTTCGACTTGTTTCGAATTTGTGAATTTGAATTGCATTCAACTACCAGAAAACCTGTGCTTGCTGTACCTTGGCAGGGTTGTACCCTGGGACCTCTGATTGGTCGAACAGCGATGCGCTACGAGTATCTCTTAAAAAGTCTGTTGGCTCTTATCTGCCTGGCAATTCACAACTGCCGAATTCGTGCTTCAAGTTCCTCTCCTAGCGGAGAAATGTTCCGCCCAGCAGCGACTCTCTCCGTTCTGTTCTGCACTGCATTCCTGCTGACTTGCGTCACCTGCAGACTCGTCAGCTTCTCCTACCTGGGCTGCTATAAAGACAATCCGTCCACCAGAGACCTGAACGGGCTCAGTGGAGTCAGCAAGATCGGCGGGTTCAGTGTCCATCACCCTTCTGGTAGTGTCTATTTGAGCATGATGTCGCACAAGCTGTGCAGCAGCATCTGCTCGATCGGCAGCTTCTCGTACTTTGGGGTGCAGTACGGGATGAGTGCTACTGCGGCAACTCCTTCGGATCCCATGGCTTGGCGAGCGAAGCCGACTGCAGCATGGATTGCCCAGGAAACGCGGTGCAGAAATGCGGCGGGTCCAACAGAAACTCCGTGTTCTCACTGAGCTACCCAGGTACTGTTCTGATTTCTAAAGCTCAGTGCCTATAGTCAGTTTAAAAACATGTTTACTAATGAGAAGCTGCATCTACCTCCAATTTCAGTTTCGGACAACAACACCTACACGGTAGTGAAGCAGTCCAGCCCTCCCGTGACATCCGGTGCCACCTCCGTCTGGCCTGTCGCTGCCCAGTCCGTCGAGGACTGCCTGCTCCGGTGCAGCGCCAGAGCCGACTGCCGGGCCGCCGTTTTCTCCCGACAGGAGCTCGCCTGCCGCCTGCTGGAGTTCGTGTACCCGCCTGGCCACCTGAGCGGGCCCGAGTGGACTCTGTTCGTGCGTGGCTGAGCTCGAGGCGTGCAGTGACCGACTGGCTCTGTTGATGAGCTGAGCATTGACTCAAGCAAACCGTATCAAACCGTCTTTGATGCGAAGTCCCACAGCCCTGATCTAACTAAAAATAAAAGCCTTAAAAATATTTGTGACGCTACAGGCATGACTAAATTCGGTAGATTGCTTTCGCCCTACCGGTACAGTCACTCAAAGTCAGTGTGTAACTGACTTTACGTTTACTAACTCATCGTGTAACCAACCGAAAGTTGCAGGAGCAAGTACTCAACGCCACCGAGTGTTTGAATTGCTAACGCTCAATTAGCTAATGGGCGTTACTTTGCAGAATTAGAAGTAATCATTAGGAATGAATGTGTATACTGCATTAGCAAATGATGCATTACATTAATTAATGCATTTCAGCTGGGAGACATTCCTGTTGCTACCCAAATTATGTTTCAGTCACAGTGGACTTTAATTCGCCACACACACACACACACACACACACACACACACACACACACTTAATTCAGCCAATACTGGTACCATTTTACGGCTAGGTGAACTGAAGAAATGCGGAGTGAAGTGTCTTGCTGTCAAGGACACAAATTGTTCCGATTGGGTTGAGAATCGAAGCCCCGACCTTTCAGTCGTGAGTTGTGAGCGCGGTGTGAATTTATTTCCACAATGTATGCTTCTCAGTGCACTATAGCTTTGAGAGAAAATTCATTAGAGAAATAGCTGAATGATCAGGTACCATAAGCACTCACTGATTTGCAACGGTATTAAAAATCCAATGTCATAAAGCAACTGCACGGTAACTTGGTGGGCCGCGGACTTCTATTTTAGACTGGACGAATTTCATTTAGAAGACTACATGTAGATCATAAATTTCTGCAGCTAGTAAATAAATAATGTAGCTATCAATAGTAGTTTTCAGCTCGTTAATAGGGGTCACCTGATCTGACGAAGTCGGTGCTTTCGTATCTTTTGTATTCTTTCTTTGTTATAGAAAACACAACGCAGTTGACTGTGAATGTGGCTACCCCCAGAGTCCCGACCTTCTCAGGATAGATATTGCAAACAAATCCTACAGAAAGCAATCAACATAAATACAGTCTTACTCTCGACGTACGTCTCGCATCAAAGCAGCTCAAGAGCTGAGTAAACTATTGTTTGCCATTGTCGCTGACTTCAGGCAGACCAGATAGCTCAGTTGCGTTTTGTGAAGCTCCCTAGCAATCTGCCTCCCCGTTGGGAAGGCAACAAAAGAAAGGAAAAAAATATCTGAATAACCTACATTTCCAGTTTTCCCTGTGTGCTCACCATTGTTATTCTCTCAGGAAAATGATTTTTAAAGGAAAAAAGCATCCACCCTGAAAGACAGCTATCTGGCCTACGATATCAGGTCTACCAGGAGCTTTGGCTCAAAGCAGATGAGAAACCCCGATGAGCCAACGCATTTCAGCACTTCCACCCGTTAGCCTTGACATCTCAGCAATTTCTAACGAGCATTGATCGCCACAGCAATTCAGCAATCCCCCCATGAACCTTGACATTGCATCGAGTCCGCTGAGCCCAAGAACTTCATGGCAATTTCTCTGAGTCTTTGAAATCTTAGAAATTCCACCAACAGCCCTGACAATTTAGCAATTCACACCCATCAGCTTTGACATCTTTGCGATTTCCGATGAGTCTTTACGGTTGAATGGGCGCTTCTTTTATGGTTGACATGTCGTGTGTTTTATGTTTCACATAATCCTCTTTTATGGTTTACATGGCGATTCCTTTATGGTTGACATATCATGTCTTTTATGCTTCACATAACCCTTTTTATGGTCGACATGTCGTGTTTTTTATGTTTCACATAACCCTTTTTTATGTTTGACATGTCGCTTCTTTGACGATTGACATGTCGCTTCTTTTATGTTTGACATGTCGCTTCTTTTATGTTTGACATGTCGATTCTTTCAAGGTTGACATGTCGCTTCTTTTATGGTTTAGATGTCGATTATTTTATGGTTGACATGGCGATTCTTTTATGTTTGACATGTCGCTTCTTTTATGTTTGACATGTCGATTCTATCAAGGTTGACATGTCGCTTCTTTTATGTTTGACATATCGATTCTTTTATGTTTGACATGTCGATTTTTTATGGTTGACATGGCGATCCTTTTATGGTTGACACGTCGCTTCTTTTATGGGTGAAATGTAACTTCTTCTATGTTTGACATGACGCTTCTTCTGTGTTTGACATGTCGCTTCTTTTATGTTTGACATATCGATTCTTTTATGTTTGACATATCCATTCTTTTATGTTTGACATGTCGATTCTTTTATGTTTGACATATCGATTCTTTTATGTTTGACATGTCGATTTTTTATGGTTGACATGGCGATTCTTTTATGGTTGACAAGCGCTCTTATGTGACTCGGTAGCCGCTGATGAACTGCTCTGCCAAATTTCTTACCAGCTCGTAGTTTAACTGATCGGAATGTAGCCAGCAGTGCTTACTTACGAGTAGTCTAATTCGGACAACTGCAGTCGCATAATATATTGTATTTCTTTAACTTCATACATGTAGACGATATTATATCTTTAAAAAAATGCATATTACAAAAGCATTAGTTGGCCCCTGCAGTCAGATATTGTTACAGCAGACGGTTGTCAAGACCCTTTCAATCTACGTCATCTAAAACCGGGATGAGCTGCAGGATGTCCTGCGACGCTGCTTTTACAACTTTGAGGTGGAATCATGGTGTTGTAAGATTTTCACCCTCGTTTATGCCAATGTTTAAGCCACTTTAATTTAGTTTATGACATGAAAATTTGACTCTGACTTAGTTGCAAATTGCACAGCGAGAAGTCCATGATCAGATAAGATTTGGAGGAGCGCACAGGAGGATCGTGTCTTAAAAATGAGATCTTTCGGGTATAGTGTGGTGAGCGAGAGACAAGCCAGTCAGGTTTAGTCCAACAAACAAAAAAAATTCTAACCCTCACCCGAAGGGTGGAGCTATTCTTATATTTACTCGAGAACGCATGTACATATACAAACAGAGCGCGCATGTACATCGGATGCCTTGACCCCCAAACACCGACTAGCAAAACAAACCAGTGAGTATACTCACTTTACAACATTCACCCTCCTCCTTAACAGTCACTAATTCCCTTCACAGCTGGCAATCAATGCGTCACGACCTGGCCGTACCACAACGGTGGTGCCCGCAGTCGCGCACTGCGCCGCAGCTCCGCGTCGGCCTCAACGGTCTCCGGCGGCGGGTCCGTCGGCCTTCTGGCGCTGCCGGCTCTGCAGCCACTGGCGGCTGTGGCGGCATTGCCGTTGCCGAAGTCGTGCTGGCACCCTCGGGCTCCGCATGAGGCATACAGAGGCTGGTGTGCCACCTTGAGCCGTCCTCTAACCTGACGATCGTCGGGCTGATGATGTCGTTGACCCGTAGAGGTGGTGACACGTGGCTCTGCAGCTTGCCTCGCATCCGCGGAGATCGCACTCGCACCAGGTCGCCGCACCCTAATTGAGGCGGTCGGGTTCTTTTGAGCCACTTGAACTTCTTTTGAACCGAATCCCTTAGGCTGAGCGGCACTCTGCGCAACGGTTGAGCAGTCGGTTGCACCGCGGGGTTGACTCGCGGCCTGTGCTGAAATCCTTTGATGTGTCCGAGTCCCTGAGTCAACTGGTCGAACCGGCCTGGGATCCAGTCAGGCAGGGCTCTGGTGCCGACTGTCTGCACTCGCTCACCGTCTGCAGTGACGATCCGCAGTCCCAGCTGATCCATGAGGTCGCACCCCAGGATGTCAGATCCGGTATTGACCACGCTAAGGTTGACGTAAGGCACTACTTTGTCCTTGAGCTGCACCGAGGTCAGGATGTCACCAAGCACGCCGATCTTGCTGCCGTTGAAAGCGACCAGCTTCCGTGATGACGCCTGCAGGGGCACGTTGGAAAAAGTCTGTTGTACGTCGTCTTGGTGATGATGGAGACTCGCGAACCGGAGTCAACGAGCAGCTTGACAGGCCTCCCGTTTAGCAGCACTTCGCAGTGCTTGCTTGCTGCCGCAGCTGTCGACACAGTGCAGATGGAGTACTCATCCTGAAGCTGTCGCACTCGGTTGCCGCTCCTGCAGACTCTGGCGAAGTGCCCGCACTTGCCGCAGGACTTGCACTTCTGCCCCTTTGCTGGGCAAGTCTGTCCACCGAAATGCGCCGCTGAGCCACAGTAGCCGCAGCTCCGGCCGTTGGTTGTCGGCTTCAGTGCCTCGTGCTGTCTTGCCGCCGCTCCACTTTTCTTGGCCTTGCTGATCTGCTGGACTCCCCACGAGCTGCTTGGGTCTGTGTGGCTGCCTCCCTTGATGGCCTGGGCCTCCAGCAGTCCAGTTTCCAGTCGCTCCGCCAACTGCACAGCTGTCGCCAAGGTCAGCTCCGGCTCCATAAGCAGTCGCTCCCTGATGTGGTTGCTGAGCACTTTCTCGACGAGCTGGTCACGCAGCATCTCCTCCTGGAAGGTCTTGAAGTCGCAGTTCGAAGCCAGGTTTCGCAGCGCGGCAACGAAGTCGCTGATCTTTTCGCCCGGTCGCTGAGCTCTCTGTCGGAATCTGTGCCTCTCAGAAACTGCGTTGACCTTGGGTCCGAAGTGCGTGTCCAGGAGCTTCAGCGTGTCATTAACTGTTGATGGCGGTTGCTCTCCTTCCTCCTGATTGCTGCTGGCTTGTAGAGACATGTAGATGTTTTGTCCCTCTGCACCCAAACAGTGGATGAGCAACGCTTGTTTTCTTTGCTCCGGCAGATCGATGGCTCCCGATGCTAGCAGGTAGTTGCTGAACATTGCTTTCCATCGGTTCCATTCAATCAGCGGTGCTCCAGCGGCTGGCAGAAACGGCTGCGGTGGCGAAATGTTGACACTCATTCTGTTGGCTGTATCTCTGCTTGACTGTTGGGCTGCTGCTTGTTGAGACCCTCTCTGTGGGTCGCCCATTGCACTTGCATTTGCACCTTCTGTGCTGCTCATGACTTGGCAGATTTTAGAGTTCGCACTTGTGCTGAATCACGCTGGCCCAAATCAATTGATTTCTCCGCGCGACGCCAAAATGTGGTGAGCGAGAGACAAGCCAGTCAGGTTTAGTCCAACAAACAAAAAAAATTCTAACCCTCACCCAAAGGGTGGAGCTATTCTTATATTTACTCGAGAACGCATGTACATATACAAACAGAGCGCGCATGTACATCGGATGCCTTGACCCCCAAACACCGACTAGCAAAACAAACCAGTGAGTAAACTCACTTTACAACATATAGCCGCAGAGTGCACGTTAAACATCGGCTCAATGCCTAGCAAACTTCTATAGTTCTACAGTTGGAATCACGGAAGCGATTTCCAGGCAAACTAGGATGATTGTGACTGTGCTAGGAAGATAGTTCTGAACAATAGCTTTTCTATTCTATTGTTTATTAGTCGTCTAATAAACAATAACAAAACACCATGGATGTTTTGATTTCAAAGTTAGCCAACACACATTTGACGGGAGTTAAGCATGGGCGATCTACAGGAAATCAAGCGAAAATCCCACAGGAAGCGAGCAACTGTATTGATCCATTGTTAACCATCATGGACTGTTTCCGCACCTGCACTGCAACGTTGCTTATGGTGCAAGGGTCCGCTACGATCGGACTCGATCGCGCCTCTGTCTACAGCTCTCTGCTGTCTGCTGTCAGCGCTGGTTGTGAGACGATATGTCGCCAAGAAGGCGTTGCAAAATGTTTGAATAAAATTTTCAGACTTTTTTTTACCAAGCATAGAGTTGCTGGAGTCATGGACAAACTGTACAGTCATGGAAGAACACGAAAGTGCAATGAAGGGCGGATGTTCTTTAACTAGTCTAAAACTCCTCTTATTTTTTTATTAGAGGCAGGGGGGTTGTGTGCACCCTGGCGCACTTTAAGCGACATAGGCACACAACCGGCGAGAGGCATTACTGCCCATTCCGCCGACTCCCCTGAGCAGGCATACAAGCGCGCGGATACGTACGCAGGCACACACTCACACAGGAGTGTACAGCGGCCCTAACTTTATATTATCGTTAGGCATGTACACTTCACTGCGCCTTGGGGGGTTGGCTCTCAAGGCCGTTAATTGCACAAGCAGAGCCAAGCGAGATTCCAATTCAGCCCCAAATTAATGTGACTGCACTTGGAATCGAGCCTGGGTCGCTGGCACACCAGAGCAGCTGCGCTACCGCTGGGCTACGGCCCCCCCTCTAAAACTCCTCTTGGAGAGGCAACAGTTTACAAACGAGATGTCGGTCGGCTAATGTGCCAAAAGAAACAGAAAACTTCTTGCATCGACTTTCCACTTTAGTTGTCAGTGTGTGTGTGTGACGCTCTTCCACAAATCCTATAGAAGAAAAAGCCCACAGAAAAATACAATGAAAGCAGAAATCCATATAATTCTGAAATGAATCTCTTTTGTGTTGAAAATCAAGCAGAAAAAATCCGGAAAATTTCTAACCAATTGCTGATGAATTTTCAAGAGGAAGTTTGTCTGCAACCATAGGCATTTTTTATTTCTTTTTTTTTCTGAAGCACACGGCGCAAAAAACAGCACGAGTGCAAAAACTAACAGAACCCCTGAATAAGAGAGTTTCTGAATGAAACCAACACAGCTTTTTAGCTTAAACTTTTATTTGTCTTGAGGATGTGGGACTTCGCATCAAAGATTCAGTTTGCTGGAGTCCCTGTTCAGCTCATCAGCTGAGCCAGTCGGTCACCGCACCGCTCCAGCTCAGCCACGCACGAACAGAGTCCACTCGGGTCCGCTCAGGTGGCCAGGCGGGTACACGAACTCCAGCAGGTGGCAGGCGAGCTCCTGTCGGGAGAAAACGGCGGCCTGGCAGTCGGCTCTGGCGCTGCACCGGAGCAGGCAGTCCTCGACGGACTGGGCAGCGACAGGCCAGACGGAAGTGGTACCGGATGTCACGGGAGGGCTGGACTGCTTCACTACCGTGTAGGTGTTGTTGTCCGAAACTGAAAAATTGCACGATAAATCAGCTTTTCAATAATTAGCATGCTTTCTTTCTGACTAAAGGTACAGGGATTTAGAAATCAGGACAGTACCTGGGTAGCTCAGGGAGAACACGGAGTTTTTGACGGGGCCGCCACACTTCTGCATCGCGTTTCCCGAGCAATCCATGCTGCAGTCGGCTTCGCTCGCCAGGCCATGGGATCCGAAGGAGTTGCCGCAGTAGCACTCTGTGCTGTACTGCACTCCGAAGTACGGGAAGCTACCGATCGAGCAGATGCCGCTGCACAGCTCGTGCGACATCTCCGCGCTGCGGACTCTCTTGTAATTTTCGACATCGAATCCACCGATCCTGCTGCCTCCACTGAGCCCGTTCAGGTCTCTGGGTGACACACGGTCTTTGTAGCATCCCAGGTATTCGAAGCGGACGAATCTGCAGGTGACGCAAGTCAGCAAGAGGGCAGTGCAGAACAGAACGGAGAGAGTGGCTGTTGGGCGGAACATTTCTCTGCTAGGAGAGGAACTTGGAACAGCTGAGTTAAGCAGTTCTGCATCTCAAGTCAGAAAAGACTCAGCTATATTATAGCAACTCTGACTGGCAAACATAAAATCCGCCTTTGGACCAATCAGGTCCGTTAGCAACGGTCGTCGAACACAGGTTTTTTGACGAGAAAATTTTTAGACCTTACACAATCAAGACTTTTTGTAATCCAATCGGGACGCTAGGAGTACGGGCTATGAGCTGCAAGCTAGTAAGCTACATGCGTCATTCGGGACTCCAGTGGCCTTCCCTTCGCGTTGGGAGGACAACAGGACACAGCATCTCCGAATGTGTACTCACTGCGTCACAGATTCTAGGTACTCACAGGTGGACAATGTGTGCTCATTTGGTCACAGATACTGGGGTACTCAATGGTGTACAATGTGTGCTCACTGTGTCACAGATTCTGAGTACTCAATGGTGTACAATGTGTGCTCATTTGGTCACAGATTCTAGGTACTCACAGGTGGACAATGTGTGCTCATTTGGTCACAGATACTGGGGTACTCAATGGTGGACAATGTGTGCTCACTGTGTCACAGATTCTGAGTACTCAATGGTGGACGATGTGTGCTCACTGTGTCACAGATTATGAGTACTCAATGGTGGACGATGTGTGCTCACTGTGTCACAGATTATGAGTACTCAATGGTGGACGATGTATGCTCACTGTGTCACAGATTATGAGTACTCAATGGTGGACAATGTGTGCTCATTTGGTCACAGATTATGGGTACTTAATGGTGTAAAATGTTACACTCTTTGCACCTCGATAGTTTAACACAGTCTACGAATATACACAGACTAAAGTAAGCCACGAGAGAAAATGAAAGGCAAGCACTAATGATTAAATTTATAAGCCTCAAAAAATCAGGTCAACTTCTGTCAGGTGTTTATTTTTAACGCCGTGCTTATTAACAGGCCCGACAATCATTGCACTATATAATTATTATTAAGTTATAGTACAAGCACAGAAAAGTAATTATAGACAAGCAGACTAAAAACAAAGGAGGCTTTAAGAAACGAATTGGTCTCGTCGCACGTACTGTCGGCCGCTACTTACCAGTCTTTCTTATTACTACTGACATTGATAAGTAGTAAAAACACGCATCAAATAAAAAATATTACAATTGTAAAAAATAATTCAGAGTTGCACTTAACGAAAAGTCTAAGTCTGAATAAATAATTAGGTGAGCGCCTCGCATTGAAAGCGATGCAGCATGACATGAAGGCATCTGGATCTTGCTGATTTTCTATACATATCGTTTATTATTTTTTATGATACAATATTTATGTACTTTACGCGGTGATACCTGATGAAGCATCCGGGAGTCTGGGCTCATGTGGGATCTGAGCTCATGTGGGATTTGAAGCTCATGTGGGATTTGAGCTCATTTGGGATCTGAGATCATGTGGGATTTGAGCTCATTTGGGATTTGAGCTCATGTGGGATTTGAGCTCATGTGGGATCTGAGTTCATTTAGGATCTGAGTTCATTTGGGATCTTGAGCTCATGTGGGATCTGAGATCATGTGGGATCTGAGATCATGTGGGATCTGAGCTCATGTGTGATCTGAGTTCATTTGGGATCTTGAGCTCATGTGGGATCTGAGATCATGTGGGATCTGAGATCATGTGGGATCTGAGATCATGTGGGATCTGAGCACATTTGGGATCTGAGCTCATGTGGGATCTGAGATCATGTGGGATCTGAGCACATTTGGGATCTGGGCTAATTTGGGATCTGATGAAGCACCAAGCAAGAATCTGAGCTCATGCAGCCGTATCTACCGTATCTATCAGCTCAGCTTAAAAGCTACTCAAGTTAACTGAGCTCAAATCCGCTATTAGACTCCACAGCTAGCATGAGCTTCTGCTTGAGCGTGTCCATGTCACCATAGTCGGGCAGCTTCAGCAGGTTGATGCAGGTGCTGGCGGTGGGCAGACGGTCGGTCTCGGGCACCAGCGCCAGCGTGAAGGCAGGCTGCAGCTCTTGCCAGCCGTACAGAGGCGCCCGAGTCAGCGAGGTGACAAACCGCAGGACGGCCCGACGCTGGAGTTCGTCGAAGTCGTCCAGCATGAGTCGCCAGAAAGCGGCTACGGTGTCGGACTCGGCGGAGCAGTTCTGGTACTGCGTGTGTCGGCGAAGATCCAGCACGTCGATCGGACTGTCGGAACCGCTGATGAGCAGCTGCAGCTCGTTGTGGGAGAAGAAGGCCAGCCAATCGCTGCAGGGGATCACCGACACGAGGCCCTGGGCGAAGGCCTGCGTCTGGGCGGCGGTCTGCCTGCGGAGCCGGTAGTCGGCGAGCAGCAGCTGGTACTCGGTGACATTGTCCGGCGTCACTCGGACACTGCTGCCGTCCGGTTTGAGTTCCACGGTCTCCGAGCGGCCGAGACGGTCCTCGGTGAGGCTGAAGTCCAACTCCATAGCTTCGAGGTCCTCGGCGCTTGCCGAGCTTAGGGCTAGCACGTTTCTAGGGAAAGGGGGGGGGCAATTTTTCGATACATATCGGCGATTCTGATTATTTTTACTTTCGATACATATCGGCGATTCTGGTTATTTATACTTTTGATACATATCGGCGATTCTGATTATTTTTACTTTCGATACATATCGGCGATTCTGATTATTCGTATTTTCGATACATATCGGCGATTCTGATTATTTTTATTTTCGATACATATTGGCGATCCTGATTATTTTTACTTTCGATACATATCGGCGATCCTGATTATTTTTACTTTCGATACATATCGGCGATTCTGATTATTTTTACTTTCGATACATATCGGCGATCCTGATTATTTTTACTTTCGATACATATCGGCGATTCTGATTATTCCTATTTTCGATACATATCGGTAATTTTGACTATTTATACTTTCGATACATATCGGCGATTCTGATTATTTGTAATTTCGATACATATCGGCGATTCTGATTATTTAAACTTTCGATACATATCGGAAACTCTAATTATTTGTACTTCTGATACATATCGAGTCATCGACAATCCTCATTTTTTGCACTTTTAATACATATCGGCGCTGGACATTTAACTATTTTTTAGTTTACACTGGTCCTAAAAAACTCAAAAAACCTCTGCTCACTTATACAGCTCAGCGTCGAGCTCTTCAAGCTCGTCAAGACTGGCCGCCGCCCGCTGCTGGGCGTCCCTCGCCCCGCTGGCGTAGATGATCACCCGCCGGAGGAAGAACGGCGCCAACGGCAGGTCAATGAGCAGCCGTTCGAACAACAGTTTGCCCAGCAGGCGGCCGTGAAAGAAATAGTGCGACGTGAACTCCGAATTGATGGCGGCGCTCAACGGGTTCGGGTACAGCGCGCCGGAGCTCGCCTGGCTGTAGAAGCCGCGCTGCGGATCAAAGGCTGCCGACAGCACCAGGGCAAGGAACTCCCGCATCAGCCCGCCACCGTCTATGCCGGCCTCCTACGGCACCGTGGGATAGTTGAAAGCATGTGTGAGATATGGGATCAGAGAGTGAGATATGGGATCAGAGAGTGAGATATGGGATCAGAGAGTGAGATATGGGATCAGAGAGTGAGATATGGGATCAGAGAGTGAGATATGGGATCAGAGAGTGAGATATGGGATCAGAGAGTGAGATATGGGATCAGAGAGTGAGATATGGGATCAGAGAGTGAGATATGGGATCAGAGAGTGAGATATTGGATCAGAGAGATATGGGACCATAGGAGATATGGGATAATATAGTGAGATACGGGATCAGAGAGTGAGTAATAGATTTATTTAGAGGGTATGATAGGGGATCATGGAGTGAGATATATAATCAGAAAGTGAGATTTGGAATCATAGAAGGAGATGTAGGATCATAAAAGGATATATGAAATCATAGGAGATATAGGACCATAGAAGAAGATATGGGATCATAGAATGAGATATGGGATCATAGAAGGAGATATGGGATCATAGAAGGAGATATGGGATCATAGAAGGAGTATATGGGATCATAGGAGATATGGGATCAGAGCCTTAGCTAGAGTCTCTCAAATCGATGGAATTATTGGAATGCTCACCTCCAGGCCCAGCTCGTTGCGAAACGACACCTTAAGCCTAGGATAGAGATTCTCCTCCCCATACAGTTGGCTGAAGGCGTCCTCATAGATTTTGTCTCGCCTAGCGGTGACCCTGATACCGGAGGCGCCAAACTCGTGCCTATCATAATCAATAGAAGCTTTGTAGGCGTGCAGCAGTGAATAGAATAGGCGAACTCGGTCCCAGAAGTTGATGAGGTAGGGCGCCTCGGTGAGAATGGCCAGCTGTAGCCGCTCAGTAGAGGACAGGTAAGGAATGCTGATTGAGTCATTCAGCACAGAATAGTAGCCAAAACTGTTGGAAGCCTCGCGCTCCAACCAGTAGGCCGGCTGCAGCGACTTGATGGGCGGAATGCGGCCCTGCACAGACCAGTGCGAGGAGGTGCCCGAAGATTCCAGGCTGGCGTTTGACGAGGCCGGAGTGAACTTGCGCAGCTGGTCGAGGCTGTACAGGCGGCTCACCAGGAGCTTCACGCTGGAGAACAAGCTGGAGTAGAGCTGGAGTAGCTCCCTGAGGGTGTGAGAGTCCGATTGGGATATTGTCAGACTGGGGATTTGAATCCGATTGGGATATTGTCAGACTAGGGATTTGAAACCGATTGGGATATTGTCAGACTGGGGATTTGAATCCGATTGGGATATTGTCAGACTAGGGATTTGAAACCGATTGGGATATTGTCAGACTGGGGATTTGAGCCCGATTGGGATATTGTCAGACTGGGGATTCAAACCAGATTGGGATATTGTCAGACTGGGAATTTGAGTCCGATTGGGATATTGTCAGACTGGGAATTTGAGTCCGATTGGGATATTGTCAGACTGGGGATTTGAGTCCGATTGGGATATTGTCAGACTGGGGATTTGAGTCCGATTGGGATATTGTCAGACTGGGGATTTGAAACCGATTGGGATATTGTCAGACTGGGAATTTGAGTCCGATTGGGATATTGTCAGACTGGGAATTTGAGCCCGATTGGGATATTGTCAGACTGGGGATTTGAGCCCGATTGGGATATTGTCAGACTGGGAATTTGAGTCCGATTGGGATATTGTCAGACTGGGGATTTGAGCCCGATTGGGATATTGTCAGACTGGGAATTTGAGTCCGATTGGGATATTGTCAGACTGGGGATTTGAGTCCGATTGGGATATTGTCAGACTGGGAATTTGAAACCGATTGGGATATTGTCAGACTGGGGATTTGAAACCGATTGGGATATTGTCAGACTGGGGATTTGAAACCGATTGGGATATTGTCAGACTGGGAATTTGAGTCCGATTGGGATATTGTCAGACTGGGGATTCCAACCTGATTGGGATATTGTCAGACTGGGGATTCCAACCTGATTGGGATATTGTCAAACTGGGGATTCCAACCTGATTGGGATATTGTCAGACTGGGGATTCCAACCTGATTGGGATATTGTCAGACTGGGGATTCCAATCTGATTGGGATATTGTCAGACTGGGGATTCCAACCTGATTGGGATATTGTCAGACTGGGGATTCCAACCTGATTGGGATATTGTCAGACTGGGGATTCCAATCTGATTGGGATATTGTCAGACTGGGGATTCCAACCTGATTGGGATATTGTCAGACTGGGGATTCCAACCTGATTGGGATATTGTCAGACTGGGGATTCCAACCTGATTGGGATATTGTCAAACTGGGGATTCCAACCTGATTGGGATATTGTCAGACTGGGTATTCCAACCTGATTGGGATATTGTCAGACTGGGGATTTCAACCTGATTGGGATATTGTCAGACTGGGGATTTGACCCTGATTGGGATATTGTCAGACTGGGGATTCCAACCCGATTGGGATATTGTCAGACTGGGGATTTCAACCTGATTGGGATATTGTCAGACTGGGGATTCCAACCTGATTGGGATATTGTCAGACTGGGGATTTGAATCCGATTGGGATATTGTCAGACTAGGGATTTGAAACCGATTGGGATATTGTCAGACTGGGGATTTGAATCCGATTGGGATATTGTCAGACTGGGGATTCCAACCCGATTGGGATATTGTCAGACTGGGGATTTCAACCTGATTGGGATATTGTCAGACTGGGGATTCCAACCTGATTGGGATATTGTCAGACTGGGGATTTGACCCTGATTGGGATATTGTCAGACTGGGGATTTGAAACCGATTGGGATATTGTCAGACTGGGGATTTGACCCTGATTGGGATATTGTCAGACTGGGGATTTGACCCTGATTGGGATATTATCAGACTAGGGATTTGAAACCGATTGGGATATTGTCAGACTGGGAGCCGCACCTGGAGCCGCTGCCAGCTCCGCTATTGTCAGCACCAGCAGCTGCCTCGGGTCCCACAGCGCCGCCTAGAGACCGCAGAGCTCGCACGTAGTCAGCATTGAGCAGGTCGGGCCTCGTGTCAGGATGTGACAGCAGCAGCAGGCCCAGCAGAAGGTCGCGCAGGTCGGCAGACAGGCCCAGCAGGCACTGGCGAGTCAGCGGCTCCGGCGAGAAAAGTCTGGCGAATGCGGCCAGCAGCGGCTGCAGGGCGGCCATGGCAGGCAGTTCGGGCTGTACAGCCCGAGAGATCAGCTGCACCAACGGCTGCGGGTGCTGGCCGTGACGGAACTGCGAGATCGCCTGCCAGAAACTGCGCAGGAATGCGGAGCGGGCCGGACCGGCGGGCGTCAGGGAGTACAGGCTGAGGCTGGGGGCCTGCGGGGTGGGGGGGGGCTGCATCTCAGGCACTGACCAACCCTGCATCTCAGGCACTGACCAACCCTGCATCTCAGGCACTGACCAACCCTGCATCTCAGGCATTGACCAACCCTGCATCTCATAAACTGACCAACCCTGCATCTCATAAACTGATTAACCCTACATCTCAGGCATTGACCAACCCTGCATCTCATAAACTGATTAACCCTGCATCTCATAAACTGATTAACCCTGCATCTCATAAACTGATTAACCCTGCATCTAATGAACTGACCAACCCTGCATCTCAGGCATTGACCAACCCTGCATCTCAGGCACTGACCAACCCTGCATCTCAGGCACTGACCAACCCTGCATCCCATAAACAGACCAACCCTGCATCCCATAAACAGACCAACCCTGCATCTCATAAACAGACCAACCCTGCATCCCATAAACAGACCAACCCTGCATCTCATAAACAGACCAACCCTGCATCCCATAAACAGACCAACCCTGCATCTCATAAACAGACCAACCCTACATCTTATACAGTGACTAACCCTGCATGGCACTAAATTTCCTAAACCTGCGCTTCTAACGCACCAAAATCTCAAACAAGACCCAGCGATAGCAATAGCCCCAAGAACGCACCATCTCGATGACGCTGCTCAGGTGCACAAACACTTGGCTGTCGGGACCATCGGCTACGGCAGTTCGGGCCACCTCGGCAAACCAGTCGCTCGACAGGCCGGCTGCGACGTCCTCGGCGAGGTCGGCTGGCAGCTCTCGAAGGCAGGGGCGGCTCAGGTGCAACAGCTGGAGCATCAGCCTGGCACTCGCAGCAGGTGACATCGTGGCGCTGTGCAGAAGAATCTCGCGGCCCTGACAAGCCAGGAGGTGCAGCAGGCCTGGACCGGACTGTCCGTTGCCGGTAGCTGGCGACGTGACGTCGTTTGCGGCAGCCAGCAGAGCTGAGCCCAGCCGAGGCTGCGAGGCGGCGGCACTGGCCAGCAGGGGGCCGACCAGCTGGCAGGCGACTAACGGCGAGGCCGGCGAAGGCAGTTGCGAGACGGCGAAGAAGCTGCCGCCGATGCAGCCGCGGTGGCCTCTGGGTAATCGGGATGGAGAGGCTGCTTGAGGCTGGCTTCAGTTATTGGATCTTAAGAATCGAGTTGTGGGATCTCAAGAAACGAGTTGTGGGATCTCAAAAAGCGAGTTGTGGGATCTCAAAAAGCGAGTTGTGAGATATCAGGCAAGGATCGAGTTGTAGGATCTCAAGAATCGATTTGTGGGATCTCAAGAATCGAGTTGTGGGATCTCATGGATCGAGTTGTGGGATCTCATGGATCGAGTTGTGGGATCTCATGGATCGAGTTGTGGGATCTCAAGAATCGAGTTGTGGGATCTCATGGATCGAGTTGTGGGATCTCAAGGATCGAGTTGTGGGATCTCATGGATCGAGTTGTGGGATCTCAAGAATCGAGTTGTGGGATCTCATGGATCGAGTTGTGGGATCTCAAGAATCGAGTTGTAGGATCTCATGGATCGAGTTGTGGGATCTCAAGAATCGAGTTGTGGGATCTCATGGATCAAGTTGTGGGATCTCAAGAAACGAGTTGTGGGATCTCAAGAATCGAGTTGTGGGGTCTCAAGAAACGAGTTGTGGGATCTCAAGAATCGAGTTGTGGGATCTCATGGATCGAGTTGTGGGATCTCATGGATCGAGTTGTGGGATCTCAAGAATCGATTTGTGGGATCTCATGGATCGAGTTGTGGGATCTCAAGAATCGAGTTGTGGGATCTCATGGATCGAGTTGTGGGATCTCAAGAATCGAGTTGTTGGGTCTCATGGATCGAGCTGTGGGATCTCATGGATCGAGTTGTGGGATCTCAAGAATCGAGTTGTGGGATCTCATGGATCGAGTTGTGGGATCTCAAGAATCGAGTTGTGGGATCTCATGGATCGAGTTGTGGGATCTCAAGAATCGAGTTGTGGGATCTCATGGATCGAGTTGTGGGATCTCAAGAATCGAGTTGTGGGATCTCATGGATCGAGTTGTGGGATCTCAAGAATCGAGTTGTGGGATCTCAAGAATCGAGTTGTGGGGTCTCAAAAAGCGAGTTTTGGGATCTCAAGAATCGAGTTGTTGGGTCTCATGGATCGAGCTGTGGGATCTTAAGAATCGAGTTGTGGGATCTCATGGATCGAGTTGTGGGATCTCAAGAATCGAGTTGTGGGATCTCATGGATCGAGTTGTGGGATCTCAAGAATCGAGTTGTGGGATCTCAAGAATCGAGTTGTGGGATCTCATGGATCGAGTTGTGGGATCTCAAGAATCGAGTTGTGGGATCTCAAGAATCGAGTTGTGGGGTCTCAAAAAGCGAGTTTTGGGATCTCAAGAATCGAGTTGTTGGGTCTCATGGATCGAGCTGTGGGATCTTAAGAATCGAGTTGTGGGATCTCATGGATCGAGTTGTGGGATCTCAAGAATCGAGTTGTGGGATCTCAAGAATCGAGTTGTGGGGTCTCAAAAAGCGAGTTTTGGGATCTCAAGAATCGAGTTGTTGGGTCTCATGGATCGAGTTGAGATCTCATGGATCGAGTTGTGGGATCTCATGGATCGAGTTGTGGGATCTCAAAAATCGAGTTGTAGGATCTCAAGTATCAAGTTGGGATCTTAAGCATCGAGTTAAGAGTTTAGCTAGAGTATGTTACCGATATGAGCAGGCAGTGGGGCAGCACAGAGTCTGTCTGAGCAGGTGCCCGGTCAGCGTTCTGCACTCCTGCTCAGGGCCATCACTGCCGGACTCGTTGGCTAAGCTGGAGGTCAGCGGCAGCAGCAGCAGGCTGCACAGAGACCGAGTCAGTGGCTGCGAAAGCGCGTCCGAGAGGTCGGAGCGACCCGCCAGACCGCACCTGCGAGTGAGAGCGGCCAAGATGCTGCTGTAAGTGTGTCTATCTGTCTGTCTTACGAGATTTCTTGTGTCTTAGTAGTGTCTTGGTGGCTGTCTGTCTGTTTGTCTTGGTGTCTGTCTGTGTGTTTGTCTTGTTGTCTGTCTGTCTGTCTTGGTGTCTGTTTGTCTTGGTGTCTGTTTGTCTTGGTGTCTGTCTGTCTGTTTGTCTGTCTGTTTGTCTTGGTGTCTGTTTGTCTTGGTGTCTGTTTTTCTTGGTGTCTGTCTGTCTGTCTATTTTTCTGTCTGTTTGTCTGTCTGTTTGTTTTGGTGTCTGTTTGTCTTGGTGTCTGTTTGTCTTGGTGTCTGTTTGTCTTGGTGTCTGTCTGTCTGTTTGTCTGTCTGTTTGTCTTGGTGTCTGTCTGTCTGTCTGTTTGTCTTGGTGTCTGTCTGTCCGTCTGTTTGTCTTGGTGTCTGTCTGTCTGTCTGTTTGTCTTGGTGTCTGTCTGTCTGTTTGTCTTGGTGTCTTGGTGTCTGTCTGTCTGTCTGCCTGCCTGTCTGTCTGTCTGTCACCTGGTCACAATGAAGGCCAGCAGGTGCCTGAAGTAGCCTTTGCTAGCCAGGTACTGCCGCAGCGCCGGGGAGACACCCCCGCCGCCCTGCAGCGCCAGCTCGAGCACCCGCAGAGGCCCGGCGTACATTCGGCTGTCTGCGTGCTGGTCCAGCCGAGACAGGTGCGCCAGCGAGTTGCCAAGGAATTTGCCCAGGGCGAATGAGTCCAAATCGAGGCCGACTGATGAGGAAGCGGAAGATGGAGGACGCTGGGCAGCAAAAGAGCTGATGGCCCGGTGGTGCTTCACGTATAGGGAGCAGAGGTGCACCTGAAATAAAGGTTGGCAGGATTGAATAGTTGTGACCGCGTGGGAAAGCGGTGATCACACAGGTGATACCACAGTGAGAAACCTGTGATCACACAGGTGACACCGCAGTGAGAAACCGGTGATCACATGTGACACCGCAGTGAGAAACCGGTGATCACACAGGGGTGACACTGCAGTGAGAAACCGGTGATCACACAGGTGATACCACAGTGAGAAACCTGTGATCACACAGGTGACACCGCAGTGAGAAACCGGTGATCACACAGGGGTGACACTGCAGTGAGAAACCGGTGATCACACAGGTGATACCACAGTGAGAAACCTGTGATCACACAGGTGACACCGCAGTGAGAAACCGGTGATCACACAGGGGTGACACTGCAGTGAGAAACCGGTGATCACATAGGTGACACCGCAGTGAGAAACCGGTGATCATAGGTGACACTGCAGTGAGAAACCGGTGATCACAGGTGACACTGGAGTGAGAAACCGGTGATCACACAGGGGTGACACCACAGTGAGAAACCGGTGATCACACAGGGGTGACACCGCAGTGAGAAACCGGTGATCACACAGGGGTGACACCGCAGTGAGAAACCGGTGAACACACAGGGGTGACACCACAGTGAGAAACCGGTGATCACACAGGTGACACCGCAGTGAGAAACCGGTGATCCCACAGGGGTAACACCACAGTGAGAAACCGGTGATCACAGGTGACACCGCGGTGAGAAACCGGTGATCACACAGGTGACACCACAGTGAGAAACCGGTGATCACAGGTGACACCGCAGTGAGAAACAGGTCACAAGCAGCAATCAAGATACTCACAATCCTATCGCCATCCAGATGAGGCAAATAAAAATTATTCAGGCACTTAGCCAGCAGCAGAAAGTTGTCCCTGACTCCGGCATCGCCGCTGCTGTTGTCCAGAACGCTGGCAGCGGCCGCGGCGAGTTCATCAAATCGTTGTCGAGTGAGATTTTGAGTGAGTCGACGGCTCTGGCTGCCACGGTAGAAAGCTTGGATTCTGGTGGCCGCTTCCTCCTCTTGGCGGCGGTGCTGCAATCCGAAATTCCCCCCAAAATGATATAGTATGGAGTGCTCAAGGACCACTACAAGCTGCTCTAGTATGGAGTGCTCAAGGACCACTACAAATTGCTGTAGTATGGAGTGCTCAAGGACCACTACAAGCTGCTCTAGTATGGAGTGCTCAAGGACCACTACAAGCTGCTCTAGTATGGAGTGCTCAAGGACCACTACAAGCTGCTCTAGTATGGAGTGCTCAAGGACACCTAAAAAGTGCTCTAGTAGGGAGTGCTCAAGGACCACTACAAATTGCTCTAGTATGGAGTGCTCAAGGACCACTACAAATTGCTGTAGTATGGAGTGCTCAAGGACCACTACAAATTGCTGTAGTATGGAGTGCTCAAGGACCACTACAAGCTGCTCTAGTATGGAGTGCTCAAGGACCACTACAAGCTGCTCTAGTATGGAGTGCTCAAGGACCACTACAAATTGCTGTAGTATGGAGTGCTCAAGGACCACTACAAATTGCTCTAGTATGGAGTGCTCAAGGACCACTACAAGCTGCTCTAGTATGGAGTGCTCAAGGACACCTAAAAAGTGCTCTAGTATGGAGTGCTCAAGGACCACTACAAATTGCTCTAGTATGGAGTGCTCAAGGACCACTACAAATTGCTGTAGTATGAAGTGCTTAAGGACCACTATAAATTGTTTTATTTAGTTTCTTAGCTCCATTTAATGAATAAGTTAGTCGTTACCGATATGTATCGAAAATCAACTCAACAAACCTCACCTCTCTAAGAAGTCGTTGTTTCCGACTCTTCTCCAGCAAGTCATTCTTTGTGTCCTGTTAAATTAAGAAATAATTAAATTAGAATTTCAAATAACACAAGAAAAAGATTATTTTACAAAAAATCAATCATAAAATATCCTAGCCTATGCATCTAAAGAATTCTTACATCGTCATAGGCGGGTAGACCTTTAAAATCGGTAACGTAACCTCCGTACATAACGTTATCTTACACTAGGTATGAATTAGGCCAAGGACAGCAATGTGAGAATGAAATTTATTTTAAGCTTTAAGCAACAGAAGTTCAGTTCTGATTTTCTGCTAGAATATTTAAAGCAGCACATTGAGGGATTAGGGCAGGGTAGGGTAACGCACACATGCTACAATTGCGTACAAACTTACTCAGTCAGTCACCAAAATCAAGAGAAGGAAGTCAGCCTATATGCAGTGTTTTCTGCACTGCAGGATTTGCATACCATGTGCCGGCGTGTGTAAATAACAGAAAAATACAAGCCTTTGCTCAGGGACGAAAAGGTGAGCCGTGTTCTCAGACAGGACAGAGGGAGCACCACGTTGGGGGAAATAAATTTTCTGACTGTCCAAAACAAATTTCAAGCCGAAAAAAACTATGCCCAGTGCCTCCTCCTCCCCTCTCAGAAATAAGATTACCAAACTTGTCGTCAAAGTAAAAGCTTTGCAGGTTTGCAGACTGATTGCTGAATTCATTGCGGCAACAGCTGCGAAAAAGAACCGATTTATTGTTTGCTAGACGATTTTTTTATATAAAAAAACAATAAATCTACGAGTGTTAAGACACGTCCGTGCCATGCTACTGTCATTAGTAGAGACAAGATTTCATCTACCCTATGATATCATCCACTAAAAAAAGACCCACTATAAGTGTGATTATATGCAGTTCTTTTACTTTTTTAGCCAATGCTGTTGATGTCATATCTTGTTTTTTTATATTAGACGCAAGGGGCTGCGTGCAACCTTGGCGCACTTTAAGCGACATTGTCCCACAACTGGCAAGAGGCCTTACTGCTCATTCCACTGACTCCCCTGAGCAGGCACGCATCAGATTGCAGGGAGGTTACAAAGTTATTTCACTATTTAAGTTCATGCAAAACTTCTTAATAATGATTAACAAGAGACTTTTCTTAGTTGTTTTTAGCATAATATACTTTAATTACTGTATTAGACACATACTACTTTAACAAAGATATTCTATCAATCATCTATATGATTGACAGATGAGTGTATATGTAAATTCTATTATTCTAACAGCTTCCATTAAATGTAGTTAAAGTAGGTTAAGTCTAAATAAGCAGATTGAATTTTATTATCCAATTAAATTTGCAAGGGTCCACCTCCTTTGGGTGCCTTTAAGAACTCTAGTAGCTTTCCTTTCTAACAGGATAACCAACCTGCTAGCACTTCCCGACGATTGGGACAGTGAGTTATGGTATGCCACAAAGAAATTTGAGCTGCTTCATGCCATACTCGCGCAGGCCAAAACAGAAGTTTGCCATATCTGCACCCAGAAGGGCATAAGTACAGCCAATGTCCAGTGTCTAAACATGGATAAAATCACTAGTGAAATAGCAAAACAGGCCCACAACACAAGGCCATTGGCACAGGAACACCTCAACCGCCAACTCAAGGCAAAGGTGGCCCAGGACGGCCAGGAGGCCAAACAGGCACCATCCAGAAGCATGGCCACTTAGCCACCAATGAAGCATAAGGTTTAGCCATGCACCTCAAGAACCTTGCACATAGTGAGCACCCCTATTGAGCGGATCCAGCAGTTGCAGGCTGTGGTGCCAACATTGGTGACACAAATCCCAGATAAGGACTAGCCAATGAATGCAGCAGCAACTAGGCCAGAGTACTACTAGGCCATTTCTCTCAGAAGGAATCAACAATAGAAGGCAAGGCAGTGCTATAGAAGCTAGCATTCATATTTTGACCTTTGGGCACTATAACAATAGCAATAGGACCCAATATTCTAAAAAAGCACTAAGCATTCTTGGGCATAGCAGAGTTGGACCTTCTAGATCAAGGGTCGTTTCTGAGGCAGCTTCTACTAGTACTAGTAATGCTTAGTCACTTACAACCTGTGCTAAGTCACAATAGATTTTTGTCATATTTTTTCCATGTTGAACTTGCATTAATATAAAAACACATACTGTCTGAGCTGAACTTCTCCATTTCAAGTCAGAGGCTTAAAGTGAGGTTTGGTCATAAGTTATTTATAAAGAAGACAGAGCAAATATTGAGTTGAAATTTGATATGCTAGCAAAAATCATGTCAATAAAATAACATGCAAATAATTAAGAAGCTATATATAAATAACTATAAAAAGTGTTTACTTAGCAAATTTATTTCTTAAGATTACTAACCATTCATGCCCAACTTCGAAATTTCAACCAGCCATGCAACTTACTTTTTGACCAAAAATGTGACTTACCTATAAAAGAAACCCTAAAGCAAAAATTAACATAATTTTGGGTAAATGGTAGGAGTAACTATAACTATATTATTAGGGCTAATTCCTCGTCATCTAATAAGTACTAAATCTGTATTTTTTGGGTTGTTGTTTTTGTGACTTACCTTGGCCAGACCTCTTGCCACCTGGCTGAATTGGCTGGGTTGGCCAGGTATGTTACTAATCTAATGGCTTTAGCCTAAGAAGGCAAATATATAATTAAGATTAGTAAATGGCCCTTTACCTTGATATTAGCTTGATAAATAACAAAGTTTTAATTATATCCTACTATTAGTTGATTTATTATATTACAATAAAACTATAATATAAAGTTTTAAATAGGTTTTAAATAATTATTTAAGTGTAATTGATTTGCATACTTTTATAGCTTATTTTGAGGACTTGTATCAATTTTTAGTATTCTTACTTTATATTTAACATGTAATATGTACGAGGGGTGTCCAAAAAGCAGTGATACTTTTGCTTGTATAGCTTTACTGCATGCTTGAAAATCAGCAAGTTTGGTGCTGTTGAAAAGCGGAAAACATCAGCTTTAATTTGACTGAAAAATCAACCTTGTATGTTGTTTTTAAAGAAAGTTATCACTGTCTATTTGAGCAAGGATGGCCCATAGGCTTACAAAAAAAACTGTATGGTAGATCTTGCTGAGTTTTTACGAGCCGGAGAATATCGAGCAGCCAGAGAATATTGAGCGCTCAATATTCTCTGTTACGAGCATTTTATAAGCGTTCGAGTGGTGCTGTTTTGTCTGTGGTAAAATTATGGCTAAGTCTTCTTTGCACTGCCAGCTTGCTTCATTCTTCTTTCTCAAGCGCTTGCTTTTTCAAGACCAGATTTTGTTCAGCTGACAGTTATGGATGTGCACTCAAAGGAAGGACAGCGACACGCAATTCACACCCTATGGAGTATCGGAAAAAGTGGACAGGAGATTTACCATCATCTGTGAAGCATTCATGGAGCCGAAGCAGTAAGTTGCATGACGGTGTACCGATGGGTCGAGCAATTTGAGTCAGGAAGAACAAATTTGGCTGACTTGCCAAGGTCAGGAAGGCCATCCGCACAAAGCTTAAAGGCTTTGGCTGACCAGATTCTTGATCTTCTGGAAGAAGACTGCAGATTGACAATTTGTGAGATTGCTGACAGACTCGACAACCCACGATCAACAGTCCATCTCTGCCTGACCAACATGAACTTTGCTAAGCTAAGCGCCCGCTGAGTCCCAAAGCTCCTCACTGCTAATATGCGACTGCAGCGCCAGCAGACATGCCAAAGCAACTTGAATCTGGTGAGTCAACGCGGTGGCTGGAATCAGTTCTGCCAGTTGATTGTTACTGGCGACGAGACGTGGGTTCCACATTTTGACCCGTCAATAAAGCAAGAGTCTAAAGTGTGGGCACTCAAGGGTTCTGACCCACCACTCAAGGCTCGCCATGAAACTCACTATAAGAAAATCATGCTGTCAGTTTTCTTTGACTGTAATGGCCCAATTACCATTGACTTCCTGGAGCCGAATACAACGATCAACACAGACCGTTATTCATCTCTCCTTGCAAGCCTTGCAAGACATCCAAAACAAGCGGTGCTCAGGAGTCAAGCCAATCATCTTGCATCATGACAATGCCCAGTCGCATACTGCTGGCCAAACAATGGAGGCCATCAAAAAGCTAAAGTTTGACCTTCTGCCTCATCCGCCAAATTCGCCAGATCTGGCACCTGCGGATTTTGCCCTTTTCCCTCAATTGAAGCGCCACCTGAGGGGCCATGTCCACATGCCAACCGTGATCATCTGGAACAGGAAGTCCGCAGAGTACTTCTGCATGTGGTTCCACGACAGATCTATGCAGATGTGATTTATTGCTTGTTTTGTCGCTGGGAGAAGTGCGTGCAATTGATGGGCAATTATGTCGAGAAAGCTTCCCTCCCTGATGATGATGAGGCATACTAACTGTTGTAACTTCTTGACCTGTTGCACCATGCACAAATTCATTGTAACTCTATGGTCGACCTTGTTGTGTGTTTCTATCCATAACTTTGTTATAGGTTGTGTTTTTTGTTAAATGTTTGTAGTCAAATTAAAGCTGACATGTTCCGCCCTCCAACAACACCAAACTATTTTCAAGTATACAGTAAAGCTATACGAGCAAAAGTATCACCACTTTTTGGACACCCCTTGTACATGTATACCTAATATATGATAGAGCCAGTTTTTTAAACATTCAATGGTTATACATTAATAATTAAAGATTAATTAGCAAATTAGCAAATTAGCAAATTAGCTGTGGTATTAATATTATATACAAGTAATATAAGCTTATATATTGCATAGCAAATATCAAAATTTTGAAAGCTTAAACTTTTTAAATTTTTAGTTTCAAAGTTAACTGCGGCATTTAGAGCAGCTGAAACTAGAAAGTCTACTATGCAATACAAGCAATGTAAGCTACTGACATATTATTGATAAGAGCATCTATAGTCCTATGTGTGCTAATTCAACTGCCACAATCTTAGAACATTTGGCCTCATTTAACTCAGTTACTTTGGCAATTGAAAAATGGCCATAGGCAATTCTATCAAGTCTTTTAAGCTCAGGTGATAAAGTAACTGGAATAAATGGCAATGATATCACTATTAAGTGTATTTGATTGATGCTAATTAAAAATACTACATTTTTCTTATTCCAAGCTGACCTAATAGCTAGAGTTGATGGCTCATGGCTATAGTGTACCTATCTTACCAAAATCAACTACCAAGGCATATTTCAAGGCTTACAATTCTGAAACATTGCTAAGTTTGTTGGTCAATAATACTCAATATCAATACCAAATTATATCACTGATTGTGAGATGCTGATGCCTTGGCCAATGATGAACAAGTAGCAATTAACAACAGGGTATGGATGGTTAGGCCATGGCCTACTAGAACTGTTCTACCAACTATTTAAATAATGAAAATTAAATAAATACTTTGTATGCCAAACCAACAATTTATCTATTGTGTAATTATTAGTAATAATTTTTGCATTATACATATTATGCAATGTTGGGCACAGGTCCAATACTCCGATACCCCATTAGTATTGCCAATACCATTTGAGTATCAGACCTTGTTACTTTTTTTCTCAGTATTGGACCTTGGTATTGCCAATACATTTTCTTAAGTCTGATAATCCAATACATTTAAATACAAAAAGATAATTAAAAAATATGCTAATCACATAATTTACTTATTATTTATTATATAAACACTTTTAAATTTCAATTTTGATCAATTTTATTCTACAACTACATATAAAAATATTAGACATTAGACTGATGAGTCAATGACTTTGGCTATGACTAACTAGTTAGTTAAGTTAGTAATAACTACAACTAAAACTACTGCCTGAATTTATTTCTGAATTTTTTTCTTAAGTTGTAGGCCTTCTATTATAACTTATAAGACTTTAATACTTTATATTTATAAACTTTAAATTTACTTAGGGCCTAGTGGTACTGGTAGTGACTAGTGAGTTTTTAATTGTACTAGCAACTATCCTATCCTATCATTCAATTCAAACTATACTATACTATTCCTGGCTTAAGTTAAAGAATAAATTAAGGCTTAAATTAAGTAGCTAAGAGCTTTTTCTTCATTTTTGGCTTGATAGATGCAGAAAAGTGAGAAAATGCAAAAAATGATACATTGGACTAAGTATTAGAATAAAGTATCGCGCAATACTCAAATTTTGGTATTGGACCAACAAATATCGCCAATACCTTTTAGAGTATTGGTATCAGAGTATTGCTTTAAAATGATAATTTTTAAAGTATTGTGTCCAACACTGATATTATGCTTGTGTTTTAAATAGACCTATCATAATACAAGTGGTTCTATCAATGCTCATAATATGCTATATGCTCTGTTGTTCTGAAAAAAAATTCTAAAAATATTTTTATTACTTTTTATTAGTATAGAGAAGACGTAGTAGGGCTCTATGAATTAATGCATTTGTAATAGTGCTTGAATATTGTATGTTTTCTAGGAAACTAAATCTGCACAAAATACTAGATACTTTTTGTTTTAATGCACAAAATAAATTGTTATATTTGTATCAGGAAAATTTATGTATATATAAGAGCAAAACCACTGTCAAATAAACTCAACTGGCTATCTGTCTTCTGTGAGCAACTGTTTGCAAGCAACTTATTTAGTAGTTCAACCTATACATTCTTAGAGCTTTCGAGTTAAAGAGTTATTCATTTTTCAAAGTTGAAGAGCAGTTTGGAAATATTTGCTAAGAGAGAAAGTTGGAGAGAAATCCAGAGAGAAGTACTAAGAGTTGCACTGTGACCCTCTGATCTGGCATAATCTGGACTATAGGCTGTACACTGGGAAATCCCAGCATGAATACAATCTACTTTGGTAACAGATATTTCAGTAAAAGCCACTTTGGTAACAAAAAATGACTACTTTGGTAATAGCCACTTTAATAACAAAGCAGATTTACAACTTTCAACACTTTATGATAATTAGGTTTAGCAATAACTAGTTTAAAAATAAACTTTTCAAATATCTTATTGCCATATAAATACAATTAAACTTTTGGGTTTAACTGTATTATAATTGGTTTAAAATTGTGTGTTAACTTTGTAAAAAAATTGAAGGCAAAAAATTAAGCAAAGCTCAAGCTTGTATATACTACGCATTGATTAAAATTGAAACTTTTAATTAATGAACAAAAAAGTAGATTATGTACTTTTAAGTTGCTATTTGCTAACTAGATTAGAGATTTTAATGTATACAATGTACAATATTTGGTCAATTATAGGATGTCTTGGGTGCATGTTTCTGACTCATCTGGAAATTAAAATAGATTGGTTAAACACTGTTAAAAGAGTTAAACATATGCAGGTACGCATGTGTTTTGTTATTCTTTCTTTAAAGTTTGTTCATACATTCTTTCAGAGCATATCAATTAATACATACTATATTATTCTTACTTGTTACTGAAGTGGCTCTTATTAAAATGCCTGTTACTATCCTAGCATACATATTGCCTTTTGAATTGCAAATATTTTCAAATGAAATCATATATTTTTGAACAAATAAAAGCTACATACACATAAACCTTTTAGAGTTGCACAAGTTTGCCAGAAATATGCATACTAAATGTGCAAGTTTTTGTAAGCATGCATAGAATGTGTCTAGGATTTTGTACAAAAATTTCATTTTAGGAAAACACTAAGCTATGCCTATATTTAAAATAAGTTAGCCTAATTAAAAAAATCCATGTTATAAAGTTTACTTACTGATTTTGAAGCTCCACCAAGGGACTGGACTGGTTTTCTTCGATATTCACCAGTAAATAGAGGTAGATTCATATTCAATTTAGGCCTCTAGTCTAGACAAAGTCAAAGATATAATAATATTTAAGGCCTTGTTAAATTAGTTTTAGGCCTATAAAACAAGTTTGTTATAGATATAGAGGCACAATTAAGCCCAGTAGGCCAAATTTAGAAAATTGTGAAGCCTAGGCCTATACAAAACGATCTTAACTTGACTGAAGAGAGAGGGCAGGCTAGGGAAATCAGGAAGGTACTTAGTGATGGCTGATGCCTTTTAATTAAATAATAATTATATCAGTTAGTGACAACACTGTAGCCGCGTATTCTTGAGTTTGAACTGCCGGGACTTCTTTAGTCAGAGAAAAACTTGATTTATTTGCGTTCCAGCTTGCTTGATTAAATAGACTGACCGCGATGGGGGAGGGCAGGGTGAAAAACGCAGCTTAGAAAATCCTAACCAATCGGATTTCGTCGATAGGGTAGGCACTAAGCACTCTATTGGTTGGGGCTCGTTATTCACGCGTTTTCAGCCAATCAGAAACAAAAAGAAATTTCTAGAAAAGGCTATACGCAGGGGTGGGGTGACGCAGAAAGAAATACGGAGAAAACACTAGAAGTGCACGCGCACGCAAATTGAGCACTATTACAAAAGCTCCCCTTTCAACAGTTTAATGTCCTCATTAAACCCAAGGGGTGGAAACGACAGATGAAAGCTACTCCAATAGGGAAGAACAGAACCAGCTGTAGCAAATAGAACAATTCGAGATAACCGGGTTTCGAACAATTAAATCTAAATCAGGATTACTAAGCTAATAGATAGACGCTATTAAAAAGTTCTAGACCTACGACCTATAAAGCAAAACTGCTGGCTACAACCAGTCAGTCAGTCCTCAACGTGCGTTAGTCAGTCCTCAGCGTCAACAAGTTGCCCTTCATCGTCACTACTGGCGTCCTGATCAGCACGCTGAGCAGACTGGGTCCGTTGCAGACACGCTCGCTTCAACTTGTTGACATGCACGACGCGCCCCTTGATCTCCCCGTCCGTGTAATTGATCGGCCGCACCAAGTAGTTGACAGGTGATGTCTTGCGCATGACTTTAAATGGGCCTGTCCACGGTGATTGATGCTTCGGAGGCAGACAGTTGGTCCTGGACAGCACAGCAGGCGGAACGAACAGCCACACTAGATCGCCGGTGCGAAACTTGCGCTTCTGGGCTTTCAGATCGTAGTACCGCTTCTGCCGTCGTTGAGCCGCGCCAGTTGACCTCCGCACAGCGTCAAAGGCGTCCTGCAGTCGTTGAATGGTCTCTACTGCGTACTGGCCGACGACGGATGGAGGCTCTGGGGACCGATAGACAACGTCCAATGGCAGAACCACCTCCCGGCCCGTCATCAGGAAATGTGGGGAAAATCCGGTCGTCGCGCTGATGCTGCTTCGATAGGCTAGGAGACAGTACGGCAGGGCATCCTCCCAGTCCAGCGGATCGACAGTTTGAAGGTGGCAGCGCAACATCTGATGGAGTGTCCGATGAAATCTCTCCACGAGGCCGTCACATTGAGGATGATAACCCGACGTCCGAGTCTTGTCGACCTCCAAAAGTGTACAGAGACTGCGAATGATGCGGCCATCGATGCTCTTGCCGCGGTCGGAGTGGAGAATATGCGGAGCACCCCACCTGGAGATCCAGTTGTTGAAGAGGGCCTTGGCAATTGTCGTCGCCTTCTCGTCCGGAATCGGCACCAGCTCCGTCCACTTGCTGAAGTAGTCGACGATGCTCAGGATCCGATCGTTGCCGTTTCTGGAAGCGCCGACCTTGACAATGTCGAACCCGACACGCTGCATTGGAAACCCTGCAGTGATGGACTGTAGCGGCGCCCGCTTGATAACCGGAGTCTTTGCCCGCTGGCAAACCTGGCATGACCGAACGGCCAACCGGACGCTCTCCGACATTTTTGGCCAGTAGCAACGCGTCTTTAGGCTGGCCAGCGTCTTGACTTCGCCCAGGTGGCCGACGTTGTGAATCTCGTCGACAAATTCGCGTTGTCGGCAGCGGGGAATGACGGGTACTGGCTTTGTGTTGACCAGCCTGTGCAGTGTACCGTTCACGAAACACAAGTCATGCACCTTCTGCGCCAGCACCAGGCTCTCCGGCGGTACTCGGTCGCGTTGTCGGTCGGTAAACCTAGTCTTGCCGTCGGCCAGCAGTCGGAACACCGGACTGATAACCGGATCCTGCAGCTGAAGCATACGTAGCGTCGGTGGCCTGTTGTCTGCCGCTGGCGCTGCGGATTCATCTTCGTTGGTGTCGTCCTCGCTGCTGCTGCTTTCTTCGCTGTCGTCCGACCGGGGCTGATGGATTTGCTTGCGCCTTGATGGCACGGTGCCGACGCAGACATGCACATTGTCGGTCTGAACAGCTTCGTCGGTAGCCGTCGACACTAGCTTGATGGTCGCTGCGTTGATCTGGGCGGCAGCGGCGGCATCACTGTTGGCGTCGGTCTGGCAGGCAACCGAGGATGTCGTCCTGCTGGTGGTCTCATTTGTTGGTCGACACACCCGACACTGGTTGGTACAGCGCTGCTGCTGACGGGACAGCGCATCGGCGTTGTTGTGTTGACGGCCCGGCCGATAGAGTACTCTGAAGTCGAACTCGTCTAGCGTCTGCAGCCACCGCGCGAGTTGACCTTCGGGCTCCTTGAATGTCAGCAGGTGCGTTAGAGACTGATGATCGACCCGCACGGTGAACTTCCGAGGCAGCAGGTAATTCCGGAACTTCCTGACATGCTCAACGACGGACAGCAGCTCCCGCCTCGTTACACAGTAGTTGCGCTCGGCTTTCGTTAGTGCTCTGCTGGAGTACGCGATGACTCGTTCTTCGCCCGCCTGCAGTTGAGAGAGTACCGCACCAATGGCGCAGTCGCTGGCGTCAGTGTCCAGAATGAACTCCGAGCTGGTCGCACTAGTATCCGGGAAGGCGAGGATTGGAGCAGAGGTCAGTGTTGCCTTCAGTTGGTCGAATGCTTCTTGGGCCTTGGACGTCCACTGAAACCTTTCTGTCGGAACCGTCAGGCGTCGTAGCGGCTCAGCGATCTTTGAATAATCCCGAATGAACCGTCTATAGTAGGCTGCGAGACCTAGGAAGCTCTTGACCTCCTTGGAAGTTCGGGGTGTAGGCCAGTCTCGGATCGCAGCAGTCTTTGACTCGTCGACGGTGATACCCGACTTGGAAACTCGATGGCCCAAGACGATCATCGTGGTGTTGGCGAAATGGCATTTAGATGGCTTCAAGCGTAGGTTCGCGTCCCGCAGCCGCTCGAACACCGCCCGCAGCCGATAGTTGTGCTCCTCGATAGTCCGGCCCATGACAATAACGTCGTCGATGAAGACCAGGCACGCTTGCCAGGTCAGGCCTTGGAGCACCAGCTGCATGAGGCGTTGAAAGGTTGCCGGGGCATTGCGCAGACCAAACGGCATGACGTTGAACTCGAAGAGGCCTTGATGGCAGATGAAAGCAGTTTTCTCTTTGTCGCGCTCCTCGACCTCAACCTGCCAGTAGCCACTCTCCAGATCGAGTGCCGAGAAGTAGGCGTTGCCTTGCAGCGCATCGAGTGTGTCGTCGATCCTCGGAATTGGAAAAGCGTCCGGCTTGGTGACCTCATTGAGCAGTCGATAGTCTAAGCAAAAGCGCGCTGTCCCGTCCTTCTTACGAACAAGCACGATTGGCGAAGCCCAAGGCGATGAAGACGGCCGGATTACTCCTTTGGTCAGCATGTCGTCGATCAATTCGGCCTGCTTGTCGATGACTGGACGCGCTGCACGCCGCAAACCCTGCCGGATCGGCCTTGCCCCGCCGGTGTCGATGCGATGCTGCAGGACTGCAGTTCGACCAGCATTGCCAGGGGATGCAAAAACGGTGCTGAACTCTAACAGCAAATCCTTGACCGACTGTTGCTCTTCGACGGAGATAGAGCTTTCGATGTGCACGTCGTTCAGCCAGTTGGTGCGAGGTAAGTCCGTCGCTAAAGCTGTTGTTGATGTAGCCGTGCTGACCGCGACCGTCGCCGCCGTGCTGCCAGCGGCCGTCGCCGCCGTGCTGCCAGCGGCCGTCGCCGCCGTGCTGCCAGCGGCCGTCGCCGCCGTGCTGCCAGCGGCCGTCGCCGCCGTGCTGCCAGCGGCCGTCGCCGCCGTGCTGCCAGTGGCCGTCGCCGCCGTGCTGCCAGTGGCCGTCGCCGCCGTGCTGCCAGCGGCCGTCGCCGCCGTGCTGCCAGCGGCCGTCGCCGCCGTGCTGCCAGTGGCCGTCGCCGCCGTGCTGCCAGTGGCCGTCGCCGCCGTGCTGCCAGCGGCCGTCGCCGCCGTGCTGCCAGCGGCACCCGATTGCTGAACGAATGGCTGACTTCCTAGCGGGGAAAAGATGCCAACAATGTCGCCGTCGCTGATGTTGACCGTGTGGTCGTCGACGTTGATGACTGCTAGGCCCATGCCTCTCTCGACCAGCTTGGCAACACAACGACCCACCAGGAGCCCCTGTGATCTTGTGCCGGTGACGACTCCTGGACACTCCGATCGCGTCCACGAGGCCGACTTTGCTGGTTTAACGGGGATTATCCAGCGCTCCCCTGGCTGCAGCTGCACGGAGGCCGCTGATACGAGCTTGCAGGTCTGTGCTGCCTCTTTACTTTTTCGAGCTGGAATCGACACGCCTAGGCTGTTGAAAGTGATGCAACCGGCTTGGAGATGGACCGAGACGTCGTGTTCACTGAGGAAGTCACAGCCCAGGATGACGGACGTCGGGTGAAGCTTCTCGAGTACGACGAAACGATGATGGACTTGTACGGTTCCCAGAGTCACTGCCAAAGTAGTCTCGCCCAGCACAGACTGTAGGTTGCCATCCACGCCTCTTATGATGATGCTGCTGGGCTGCAGCCGCCGCCTAGCTTTCTTACATATGTCATCGCTGATGCAGGACACCTCTGCCCCGGTGTCGATCAGACAGTGGCGCCGTCGTCTAAGGATGCGCGCTGTGACGAAGCGCACCTGGCCAGGCTGGCAGCTGCTGAGGCGTGGTGTTGAGGCCGAATGCGTTAGTGCTGAGAGGGCCGGTGCTGGCCTCGCGAACCAGCCCCCTCGGCGTTTGGGCAATTTCGTCGGATGTGGCCCGGCTGACCGCAGCCGAAACAGTTGGAACTAGCCGGTGATTGCTGTCGTTGCTGTCCTCGACCGCCTGATGAGGCAGGATGCTGAGGCATTAGTGGTTTCGGTGGCGCTGAAGGTTGGCTCTGTGGTGGTCTCGGTTGCTGGGGCTGGATTTCGCCACGGCCAGCATCCATGTAGGCCCGGGTTTCTCGAAGCTGCTGGGCTATTCGTAGAACCTGCTCCACCGTGCTTGGTGGTGTTGGTTGATTCAGTAGTCGCTCGGTGACGTAGCCGTCATTGAGACCATGCATGAACTGCTCGCTAACTGTCTGTTGGACGTAAGCCTGAGCTCTTGGGTCCGGGTATGCCCTTGCAGCTAGCCGTTGAAGCTCCGTCAGGTACGTTTCGAAGCTCTCCTCTGGTCGACGCTGCCGAGCACGGAACTCGCGGCGAAGTAGCGCTGCACTCTTGGCCCCGCCGTGACGAGACCGGAGGTGTTCAACGAGACCCTCATAGCGGACACCAGGTAGCTGGTCCAGGGTTGTCCCCGGTGGCAGTCCGACGTAGGCACACTGGATCGCCAGCCAGGTGGTGTACGTTGCAAAAGCCGGTCCGAGGAACGCAGTCAGGGTGTTGATCTTGTCGGCGTCTCGAAGGCCTGGGAACCGGCTAATATAGGCGCTGATCCTGATGAGAAAGTCGTCGAAATCCTCCCGACCGTTGTACGGTGCAGGCTTAGGTACTGGCGGAAGAGCCGGTACTGGATTGTAGTCTGGCAGCGCTGCGTATCCGTGAGCTGGAGGATAGGCGTACTGCTGCATTGCTGAGGCCTGCCCTGACGCTTGGTCGATGTCTTCAAGGAACGGGTTGGTTGAGACTTCCGCCGAGTGTGCCCTCTGAAGGTCGTTGGCAACGAGGAAGGGATTTGTGGCTTCGCTGACTGTGGTCATCGACACGAAGGGGTTGGACGCGTTCGTAGACTCTGTAGAAACGGAAGCTGCCTCGTCGCCTGCGTTGCGCCGTCGTCCGACGAGACGTCCACGTAGTTCCAGGTAGTCGTCGTTATTCCACATGTGGAAAACTGGCGTGGTCGCCAATGTAGCCGCGTATTCTTGAGTTTGAACTGCCGGGACTTCTTTAGTCAGAGAAAAACTTGATTTATTTGCGTTCCAGCTTGCTTGATTAAATAGACTGACCGCGATGGGGGAGGGCAGGGTGAAAAACGCAGCTTAGAAAATCCTAACCAATCGGATTTCGTCGATAGGGTAGGCACTAAGCACTCTATTGGTTGGGGCTCGTTATTCACGCGTTTTCAGCCAATCAGAAACAAAAAGAAATTTCTAGAAAAGGCTATACGCAGGGGTGGGGTGACGCAGAAAGAAATACGGAGAAAACACTAGAAGTGCACGCGCACGCAAATTGAGCACTATTACAACACTGATAATTGATAAAATAAATAAAATGACCCCAATTCTTTACTTATCTAGGCCTACACTACAGTTTATTAAATAATGGTATTAGGTCCTACGCCTAGTATTTCTTCTAATATTATAGATCTTGAAATCTAAGGCAAGACAGTCTCACTTTCAGTCATAGGGTTATAAATAATGTGAAGTATATTATAAAACTAAGTGCATCTATCTGCAACTATGAAGAGATAATATATGAATATTGTTGAAATGTTTTACGCTAAATTTACAGAAATTGCTTTCACTTGTGAAGAAACAAGGAGTCGAGGTGTCAGGTCGTGTCAGAAATTTGTGAAAGAGCTCTGTACTTGCTTGAAGCTGAATCATTGTGCATAATAGAACGCTAGCTTAGGTTAAAATCTTAACGTTCGAATATTTTTTAAATATTTTTATTTAAAACCTATGGATTTGACTAAGTCTCTTAATTAAATACCTACCTTAAAAATCGTTATAGTATGCTAAAAGTTCCGGCGTGGCACGGAGGAAAATACGTTCTCTTACCAAATTCATCGTTATTAACACTAGGTATTCTTTATTACTGTGTATCGAAACCTATAATAAAAATAAAAGCAAAATCAACATTAATTTAGTTAAACGACGCGTTTCGCTCAACAATATGTGCATCTTCAGGTTTATTTAAGCAATTGTGCAATATATTGCGCAATTGGTATCGCAATTTGGCTGAAACCGTCGGCTATCCAAAACCATTTACTTGCCCTCCCTTTCTTTGGCTATCCTTCTTAACTCTTCAAAAATAAATTCTGCTAATTATTACCCAACTCGCTTAATTGCAACATCCGCGTCATCTCAACTCCAACACAGTGGCGCAGGCCATGTTCTCCGTGTGTTCTGACGGAGGGGCCGCACTGGCTGTACATTCTGTACTGTTGGCTGCAACGCTAACAATTCGTCCCTGGACTTTGCCTCTCGATTTACGGACTAACAAAAGTGTACTTAAAATTTTGATTAAATTTGCACCCAAAAATTTCATATTTATAACTTCCGATCTGTACGCTTAAAATAAACCTGAAGATGCACAGAGTTGTGCGAAACGGTCGTTTAACTAAATTGATGTTGATTTTTGCTTTTCTCTTTATTCTACTTGCCAAAAGCGAGCAACTTTACCTGAAACCTATGGGCCTTTTCATATTGCTTGTTCTGGTTCCAGAACCAGAACCAGTTTGTGAAGTATAACTTTTTGTCTCCATAACTAGAGGGAGATACGTGCTATAAAGTTTTTATTATTGAATGACAATCGCCAAAAAGAAAGTGAAAAATCGTGCAAAGTGAGGCTGTTAAGGCAGTCAAATATTAACAGAGTTTAATAGTTATACTGCTGTTTTTCTTGGAATTCCGAACCGATTCTGGTTCTGGAATTGGTAATATGAAAAGGCCCTATAATAATTAACACAAATGGACCAATGTATGTAGGTCAAGGAACGTCCTATATTATTCATAATTAAATTCTTGTATGCAAGCTTTTGGGCAGGAATGTAAGCTAAAAATTATTGAATAGTACCAAAAGCTGAGCAGTCATAAGGCCCTCTGATACTTTTATGCTGCATGGTGAATTTACATTACAAGATAAAAATTAGGTCGCTTAATAATTCCGGACTCTGTAAGTTTTTATTAAGTTCTGATTTAGAATTATTGATTTGATTTATCGCGACTGCATGATTAGTAACTGTTTGGCCAATTAATATCGGTCACGGCCATTGAAACCCTCACCTACACCTCTGAAACCCTCAAGGATAATTCAAAGAAAGAATTAAAACGAAAAAATTATCCTATAAAATTTGCCTTCTCACAACGCGCTATCATGCAGGCAGTAAGATAATTTAACCTTGAATTTCTGCCTCTAAATTAGTTCAGCGCATAAAAAGCAATCAAGCAATTAAATGCGATTCTCAATCAAACTACTGAAACTGGGGGCCACATGAAGAGTGCCGTCTCAGCCATAAACAAGGTTCAATTCTAGCCAGCTCTCACCCCACAACTCAGACTGGCGAAGGCCAACAAGGAACCAATCTGAGACCACAGGCGCCAGAATAACCGTAACTCATGAACATCTAACTCTCATTGAAGTTCTATAACAGTTCTAACTTGGTGTCGCATTCAAAATTAGGATCGGGGCAAATCAGCAGCTGGAAGAGGGAGGAGACACGCGGAGAGTCTCCGGCTAGTCTTCTTCAGGTACCATTGAGTGAGGCCGAGACCCGTTAGGTTGAGTTCCTAGCGGTAAAAACCTGTGGGTTTTTTTAAATGTCAGGTCAAAGCTCAACACATATCGTCACAGTTAAAAAAATCTGAACAATACACGATCAAAACCTCATGAGATTGGACAGCCTCTCAATCCAAGAAATAAAAGCCATCACTACTGACAGTAGTAAGTACAGTATAGGTGGGAAGAAGCTTATGCATGCGGCGTCACACCAGTACTGAAAATGCGTTCTCATCAAGTATACATGTAGTTCAATAGAGGCTTTTATGCATACGTGCAAGTCGATCTACTCAAGCATATAACCTGCTGGCTGCTCTTCAATTAAATGTGCAATGTGGTGAAGTAATGCAAGCTGGCTGCATGTACAGTACTGCTGTACACCTTTTCTGCAGTGCATAGCTGTCTGCCGCAGCTCAGGCTGGTAGAAGAGAGGAGAAGTGCATGCCAGAACCTGTTGCACTATAGGATGGTTATGCAGTGAAGGAATGATGGAGATTCCCAATTTCCTTGGTTTGGAGGACAGGATGCTGCATCGGGGGTCGCTCGCTCTCTCGCTTTCTAGGATGGCGGGCCGGGCTGTTGGGGACAAATTTCCTCTTCATCTCCTGTGAGCTCATAGCTCCCTGGCCAACCTGAGCAGTTCCATCTTTTCCCGCCTCTCCTTCGCTGGAGGAAACACCTCGGGGGTCAGTCCTGTTCCCTTTTATCTGGCATGCTGGCCGCTCCATCATTTCCGTTCTCTCTTCCTTCTGCAGCGCAGTCTCCAGCATAATCAGGGCCTTGAGTTCAACCCTGTCAGGCTAATCAGAACTGGCCTGTCTCTGTCTCCTCCGTGAAGACCATTTCACCGTTTTTCCTGCATTCTTACCAACAGAGACATTGCTCAGCCAGTCCTATGATGTATGTCCGAAGCGCAGCCTCCCGAATAAGGAGATGGAGGAGTTATGAAGATGAAGATGGAAGGAGAAGGAGAGAAGAGAGGGAGGAGAGCGTCCCGCGAGCAACGCTGACTGCAGTTCTGCCCACCCAACTCTGCGGTAAGGTCGTAGGAGAAGGGGGTATTGAAAAGACGAGAAATGATAATTAAAAGTCCAACTTGTTTGATTGCACAAGCAACATCGATATGAACGCGTTGTAAAAATTAAGAGAAAACGTTTGAAGACGTTTGACAGCGTTGTTGGGAACAAATTCCCAAATCATCTACTTAGCAAATCTGCCCCTGTCTCTTGGGCTTTTCCTCATTAAAAAGTGTCCTAAATGTCAACTGTATTCGCCAACAGTTGCAGTTGACAGCACCATCAAGCCATATAAGGTGAATTTCTTTTTTTTTCCAACGGTTGCTAATCAATTATTGATAAATCAGCACTGAATTGATGAGGTTGCTGGTTGCGATGAGCTGCTTCACGTCAAGCAGTCTTGGAACGTGCGGCTCGTATAGTTCGTCGAAAAAACCTTGAACCCGACTAACACTGGTTTTATTTGGAATTTGATGCCTCAGGGTGGTAAAATATTGTAGAATTTAGTGCCTAATACGCTGAAAACTACCAATCTCAACCCTATATTGAATCCTATCTGGCTGTCCTTGATTTTCTTTCTATACGATTCGAGACTGCAGTACACATTTTACAACAAAAAACAGGTTGGAATGGAAATGCTTTTTTGCGTATTTGAATGCTTTGTACCTACATGGCTGGCAAGGCAAGAACTCGAATGAATGATGGCTACCAGATTCCACCCCCTTGGCAATTTCCTTCTCTCTATGCAGCCTCTGCAGGCGTCCTTTCCTCCTCATTGGTTGCCAGCTGGTTTGCCAATAAATTTCAGGCCAAGTACCGAGCTTCGCGGGGCCGCCTTGGCTTAAGCTGCATTTAAAAAGATTGCTATAAGCAAAAGTGTTTCCAATGCGTTCTAGTCACTATAGTACATCCGGAAGAACGGACCAGAACCCGAAGGATCATGCAGCATGAACGGTTTTTAATAGCATGCCCAAACGGCTGAGAAATTCGACATGTTCTTTGATATCGGCTGAGCTGCAGAACTCGAAGTCTTTCTCAGAGAGGTAGACAAGGCAGATAATAAGACAATGAAGGTCACGCGCGTTGCCAGCCGGTTTTCCAGACTGCCAACTGCGCCAATGCAGCGGTACCTGCGCTGGATCCAGCTCACTCTGTACGCCGCCTCCTGCGTCTTTGCCCTCGTGTCCTGCATCACGCTGAAGGTCAGCTACGAGGACTTGGGATTCGAGTGCCCGCTCTACGCCAAACCCGGCCGGGTCAACCTCCAGCCGACAAAGAACGGCACCTACGTGCTGCACCTGGGCGACGAGGTGAAGAAAGGCGAAAAGAAGACCTGCTTCTATTCGATGTACCTCAACATCACCATCGCCTCCTACAGTCTCATGTGGGGCCTTTTGTACGGCTTTCTCAGCGCGCCGAGCAAAGTTAGAAAAGGGTGAGTGAGTGGTTCATCATTGCATCTTCCACAGCTTCCGCCCTTCGGGGCTTTAATTTTAAGTAGCTATAGATACGTCTTTCTTGCGTTTAAACTGATAAGCTTTTAAAATAAAGCTTCTGAAGCTGAAGTGTAATTGAAGATGTAAAAAATATAACATATACCCCTAACCCCGACAAACTTCAGACACCTGAGGCACCTGGTGTTCCCCTCCCTGCTGTTTAACTCCGTGCTCTTCACCAGCGAACTCATTGCGAGCTGCGTGCTGTCGCTGGGCTACAACTTCTGGTGCGAGTCGATTGTCAACGACCTGGAAGCTCTGGAGAATGTCAAGAAGCTTATCGAGTCAAATAAGTGAGTCGCCTCAAATTCTAAGAGTGTGTGACATCACAATGTCTTGACGTCTTCCTTTCTTTGGATCAGTCGCATCTTGACCCTTGGTAGTATTAGCTTGTGTGCATAGAGAGTGTATACGTCTTAGGATTAGAAAGTCAGGACCAGTGTGCACCCTGTGTGAGTGTGTGCATTGAGAACATGCTCAGGAGTCAGAGGAATGGCCAGAATTGCCATCAGCATTGTTTGTGGGACTATGTTGCCATAGGCGTCACAATTACTCGAATTATTCCCACAAACATCACTTCAGTTTTACTTCGATCACATCATTCGTAAAAAGACGCAACCATATCGCCTCTTCTAGGCCAGGTATCGTCCGATTTTATTGCATTTTTAGCTACGCAGGCTGTACCGCATGGGGTTTGGGGATTTTGGCGAAAGCATATTGATCGCGTACGGACAAAACTTTGCGCCCAGTGGGGGTCCTCCGTAGCGAGTGCAGGTCCGCGATCCGCGTCTTGAAGCCAGCTGCCGCCCAGCGGCAGACTGCTGATGGGGTACGTTGAAAAGCTTTGTTGGCCATTTCTGTCAGCAACATTGCCATGCTGCAGCGGGGGTTTGTGAGGGATGGCGGGCGAATGAAGCCTACATATATAGGAAAGGTTCAGGAAGAAATGGAGAGTGGAAGAATGCGAAAGACAGAGTCTGTCGACATCTCTGGGGCGGTATCTGTTTCCAATTTTTGGCTGTCTTTTTTGTTGTAAAAGTGAGGAAAATTTTGCACTGGACTGGACTTGTTCTGCAAATTTTTTATGGGTAAAAGACAGCCTTTCTCTCGTTTCTTTGGAGAGATATAGGTGCTTGTAGCGCTACAGTTGTGTCTGTGGTGTGTGGTGTTGAAATTTCGTTTGTGGTGTTGAGATTGTGCCTGTGGTTCTGACATTGTGTCTGTGGTTCTGAGATTGTGTCTGTGGTTTTGAGATTGTGTCTGTGGTGCTGAGATTGTGTCTGTGGTTCTGAGATTGTGTCTGTGGTTTTGAGATTGTGTCTGTGGTGCTGAGGTTGTGTCTGTGGTTCTGAGATTGTGTCTGGTGGTTCTGAGATTGTGCCTGTGGTTCTGAGATTGTGTCTGTGGTTCTGAGATTGTGTCTGTGGTTTTGAGATTGTGTCTGTGGTGCTGAGGTTGTGTCTGTGGTTCTGAGATTGTGTCTGGTGGTTCTGAGATTGTGTCTGTGGTGCTGAGATTGTGTCTGTGGTTCTGAGATTGTGTCTGTGGTTCTGAGATTGTGTCTGTGGTTCTGAGATTGTGTCTGTGGTTCTGAGATTGTGTCTGTGGTTCTGAATTTGTGTCTGTGGTTCTGAATTTGTGTCTGGTGGTTCTGAGATTGTGCCTGTGGTTCTGAGATTGTGTCTGTGGTTCTGAGATTGTGTCTGTGGTTTTGAGATTGTGTCTGTGGTGCTGAGGTTGTGTCTGTGGTTCTGAGATTGTGTCTGGTGGTTCTGAGATTGTGTCTGTGGTGCTGAGATTGTGTCTGTGGTTCTGAGATTGTGTCTGTGGTTCTGAGATTGTGTCTGTGGTTCTGAGATTGTTTCTGTGGTGCTGAGGTTGTGTCTGTGGTGCTGAGATTGTGTCTGTGGTTCTGAGATTGTGTCTGTGGTTCTGAATTTGTGTCTGTGGTTCTGAATTTGTGTCTGGTGGTTCTGAGATTGTGCCTGTGGTTCTGAGATTGTGTCTGTGGTTCTGAGATTGTGTCTGTGGTTTTGAGATTGTGTCTGTGGTTCTGAGATTGTTTCTGTGGTGCTGAGGTTGTGTCTGTGGTGCTGAGATTGTGTCTGTGGTTCTGAGATTGTATCTGTGGTGCTGAGATTGTGTCTGTGGTGTTTAAATTGTGTCTGTGGTGTTTAGATTGTGTCTGTGATGCTGAGATTGTGTCTGGAGATTGTGTCTTAGGTCATAAAATTTAGTTGGACGCTAGAATCGTATCGTAATTTATAGTTAAATTCGTTTAAAAATTTGAAAAGCTTAGGCTGTGATAAAATTCAAGCAATTTTCTTATTAATACTGAAAATAAAGATTATAAATATTATTGCAAATAAGAAATCCTAATTTTCATAGAAGAAATCAAGCTCACACACGCCAGTTCATTGATTGATTAGTTCACTAGGAAGCTCTTTGGTTCAAGTTTTGCTACACATCCTCAGCCGCTGTTGCTCACTGAGCATGCAGTGCTCCGGTAGTCTCTCTCTCCTCTCTCTCCCCGAACATCAACTGGGCCCACAAGATCAATAGGAAGAAATTCCACTCGGAGCATCGCAGAGAAGAGGATCAAGAATTCCAATACAAGACGGAGCGCAAAGCAATTATTGGCCTCTACAAAAAAGCATCTGCTAAACTCTTTTTTGGTGGAGGATCAGAGAGACCAGCTCAAGCCAAGCCCATTCGCCATTCCTTCGAGAGAGTTTTCTGGCGAACAGGCAGGCTGAAAGCAAAGCCGGCCTTGTCTGCTAATAGCAATCAAGCCAAGAGAGCCCTGGGAAGATAAAAGGCTGCCTGGGCAAATAATCAGTCTGAGAAATAGTGGGGATTTGGGAGACTAAGAGAGAGCGCTTGCGTATCTCTGTAGGCTGTTCCAATTCCTACCCTAGTCGTGTTTAGTTATTTATTAAAACGACCTGCTGCTGCTGCTGGTATCAGCACAGACTTTGCGTGTTCCGTTGCTAAATTCGGTCTGAGAAAGAGTTTTGGAAGCCAGGCGAACTGCTAGTATAGATAACTGGACTTTGGCATTGAAGCTCTGGAAGCAGTCAAGCTCTTCGCAGCATCATATGTAGCCTGTAGATTGAAGATATTCACACAGTTCTCACTGTTCACAGCATCAAGATGTGTCTCCAGATTGCAGATATTCACATATAGATCTCATTGTTCACAGCATCAAGCTGTGTCTCCAGATTGCATATATTCACATAGATCTCATTGTTCACAGCATCAAGACCTGTCTCCAGATCGCAGATATTCACATAGATCTCACTGTTCATAGCATCAAGATGTGTCTCCAGATTGCAGATATTCACATAGATCTCATTGTTCACAGCATCAAGACCTGTCTCCAGATTGCAGATATTCGCATAGATCTCACTGTTCACAGCATCAAGACCTGTCTCCAGATTGCAGATATTCACATAGATCTCACTGTTCACAGCATCAAGATGTGTCTCCAGATTGCAGATATTCACATAGATCTCACTGTTCACAGCATCAAGATGTGTCTCCAGATTGCAGATATTCACATAGATCTCACTGTTCATAGCATCAAGATGTGTCTCCAGATTGCAGATATTCACATAGATCTCATTGTTCACAGCATCAAGATGTGTCTCCAGATTGCAGATATTCACACAGATCTCACTGTTCACAGCATCAAGCTGTGTCTCCAGATTGCAGATATTCACATATAGATCTCATTGTTCACAGCATCAAGCTGTGTCTCCAGATTGCCGATATTCACATAGATCTCATTGTTCACAGCATCAAGATGTGTCTCCAGATTGCAGATATTCACATATAGATCTCATTGTTCACAGCATCAAGATGTGTCTCCAGATTGCAGATATTCACATATAGATCTCATTGTTCACAGCATCAAGCTGTGTCTCCAGATTGCAGATATTCACATAGATCTCACTGTTCACAGCATCAAGACCAGTCTCCGTTAGAGTCAAGTTAGAGTCTTCTCAGTCAGAGTCAAAATCCTAAAAGTAAAGTCCCTGCCTGCCGCTAGCAGACGGGGAAGTCACCACCGCGGCTCTGAGAGACGCAGGGAAGAAAAAGATTTTTAGAGTGGAAAAACTTCATTTCTTGGGCCTCGTTGCTGCTGGCAAAGTGCGAGTGAGCGAGATGGAGCGTGGGAGACGGGGGAGAGATGGGGAGAGCGCCCTGTGCTCAGAGACTGGGGGCAACTGGCTTGGGGAGCGAGCAGGGGAACGGCCTGGAGGCGATTCCTCTCAGCCTGCCTGGGCCGGCAGTTCTCAGAGTCTGGAGAGCGGGAGAAATCTGCGAAATGGGATCCCCTTCTTCCTCTCTTTCTCGCGTCGGTCTTCTCAAAGTCAGTCTACATCATCTAGCCTAGAGAGGAATATTTCACTATGCACTGTTAATGGCTAAGAACTGCAGATCGTGTTCCGACAGACAAACAGACAGACAGACAGACAGACAGACAGACAGACAGACAGACAGACAGACAGACAGACAGACAGACAGGCAGACAGACAGACAGACAGACAGACAGATAGACAGACGGACAGATAGACAGACAGACAGACAGACAGACAGACAGACAGACAGACAGACAGACAGACAGACAGACAGACAGACAGACAGACAGACAGACAGACAGACAGACAGACAGACAGACAGACAGACAGGCAGACAGACAGACAGACAGACAGACAGATAGACAGATAGACAGACGGACAGATAGACAGACAGACAGACAGACAGACAGACAGACAGACAGACAGACAGACAGCCAGACAGACAGACAGACAGACAGACAGACAGACAGACAGACAGACAGACAGACAGACAGACAGACAGATGCTGCACAGAGTCACAGAATTTTCCATTCCAACAACCCGATCCCCAGACTGGTGCTGACCTGCCCGTTAATCCAAACTTTTCCGTGGAAATTCGACGACAAGAGCATTGAGTACTTTACTGGGCCGCGATTCTTCGGCTTAATTACCATCGCTCAGGTGAGAATTCAGTTACTATAATGCACTTCTTTCCAACCATTGAGGCTAGTTACAGAAGGTTGAGCCGAGATATTACTGCAGAAAGTGAGTGGAACACTTTTTTTGAAAGAAGGAGAGCATTGTAAGATGGTTTGCTTAGTTGATTGCGTGTGCGCACGTTCACTAGCTCTTATGTACATTTGCTCGATGTACAATGATAATATATAAGTGAATGCCTTGGCGCCCTGGGCAGCCAAGAGTCGGTCTACGAGCCTTAAGCCAGTTTCTCGTTGGGAAGACGATTTCGTGACCAGCGGGCACGGTTGTCCTGTCTGCTACCTCAATGGCGAATACACAGCTACTTGCTGCCGATGACTCCATTTTTACTTGCTGACCGCACACAGTGAGCGTTTGGCGATTGCAGTCGATGACGCAGCCACAGTTTGCCAGGAAATCTGCACCCAGCAAAAAATCCTTGGCCAGATTGTCGACAACTAAAACTCTTTGTCGAACCGTTGCCACACCGAAACTTAGCTGCACTTCCTGCCAACCACAGGCAGCCAAATAGTTACCGTCTGCTAGCTTCAACTGCACCGGAGTCGTCAAAGGCAGGAGCCTCTCATTCAGCTTGCGAAACAGGGAACTTGACATCAAAGACTGGGAACACCCAGTGTCAACTAGACAGCTGGCAGGGATACACGTTGGCAGGATGCGACAGTTTACCAGCATGTTGGCACCAGTGATGGCTGAGCAGGACACCTCTACGATTGGTTGCGCCGGGATTCTCACTTGCGGAACGGCACCCCGGCGGTCGCCGCTCCATCGAAGTTTCCCGACTTCTGAGTGCAAAATTTTTGAACATGGCCCGGCCTACCGCACTTCCAGCATGTCACAACTCTGCGTCTGTCGCCGCTCTGACGATGATCCTGGTCCTTTGACTCCCAGCGGCTGAGCTTGTCGGACAGCTCCTTCAGGGACCGTTGAATTCCGACTGCAAAGGCTTCGGGAACCTCAGCAGCTAGAGCCGTAGCAGTGCCTCCTCGCGACTGTATCGATTCCACGAATCGCGCTGTTTCAACTGTATCAGCGAATGTCGCCTTTGGCTGCATCTGCGTCTGCATTCGCACAGCTGGGTCCCTCAATCCGGATAGAAACCGACCTTTGAGAAGCTCGTCCTTCGCTGTCACCGATGTCTCCTGCTCGGCACCTGCTTTCGTCTCCATCAGACTCGGGAACGCACGCTTTGCCGCAACGATCAGGGCATCGGAATAGTCTGCAACCGACTGACCGTCCTTTTGAGTCAGATTGAAGAACTGCGCCTGCAGCTCAGCAGAGGATGTTGATGGCCGAAATCGATTTTTCAGAGCCTTCTCAAAGTCGTCGTAGGACAGGGCAGCATCCAAATTGCTGGCCGCTTGATATGATTTGTCGTCGAAGAATGACAGCGGAGCATTCTTGCGCTGATCCACAGGAAGAGATGATGCGAAATTGTTGAATCGTGCCAGCCAAAGTTCAAAGTCTTGTCCATGCTGGTATTGAGGCGGCCGCAAAAACATGTTGACAAAACTAGCTTGGGGCTGAGTCACCGCCACTGTAGGGCTCTCTGCACTGCCTTAATTTTCAGTCATAGCTGCCGCTGCCATCAATGTAAGAACAAGCGAAAACGAGAAATTGGCTTAAGGCGTAGACCGACTCTTGGCTGCCCAGGGCGCCAAGGCATTCACTTATATATTATCATTGTACAGCGAGCAAATGTACATAAGAGCTAGTGAACGTGCGCACACGCAATCAACTAAGCAAACCATCTTACATTTCTAATAAGAAGATTAAAATTTGCCTGACCGAACCCACCCAGATCGCCTCCTGGATGGTGTCCCTCACCACGCTCGTGCTGTCGATCATCTGCGGCGAGCGATTCTTCAAATCCGTCTGGTTCGGCGAACAGGAGGAGCAGCAGCTGCAGGCCGCGGCAGCCGCCGACGCCGCCTCGGCAGCGGACAGCAGCGAGAGCGCCCATCGGCAGAGCGGCGGCGCGGGCGATGGCAGCGCTGCGGGAGGCGCGGCTCCGTCAGAGTGCAGGCAGGCAGCAGTGACTGCCGCCTCCACTTCCTCAGTCCGTCTGCCAATCAACGGCATGATCCGGGAGAATCAGGGCGCTCTGGCGGCGGCCGCGTCTTCTTCAAACGATGAGCCGCTGTTGCAGCAGCACCAGAAACAACAACAGCAGCAGCAGCAGAAGCGCAACCAGACCCTAACGGCAGCGGCAATCGTGAGCTCTCCAAGCGATTCGGCGGGGAGCGAAGAGCTGAGTGCGTTGTATCAGCCCCAGCAGCCCCAGCAGCCTCAGCATCCGCAACCGCAGCAGCAACAGCAACAACATCCCCGCCTTGGACTCAAAAACCTTGGTTCCCAGCAACTGACAGGCAGTTTGGGACTCATGGAGCCTCGGGGACTGGTAACCAACGCCCACCTGCACGCGCCAGCAATCGGCTGCCTACAGAGCAGCAGGATCGGATATCCGCAACCGCCCCAACAGCCGATTGGAGCAACAGGTAACTGCGGCCACTTGTTGGCAGCAACTACCACAAGTACCTTTGCGCTGCGCAGCCCAATGCAGAGCACGCAGTCGTTAACACTTTCCCCTGTTGTGCTACACCACCATCACAGCCTACCAAGAAACTGCGCTCTGGGAGCCCAGACTCCAGCAGCAGTCGCAGCAGCCGCAGCAGCAGCTGCCTCTGCATCCTTTCACCAACCTGTCTGCTGCCACTGCTACTGCCAATTTGATCCCTTATCATCCGGCTGCCTGCAGGATGAAGAGGATATGGAACTCGTCAGCACAGTGTAGCGAGTGCCTGGCTCTGCAGCAACAGTATCCGCATGGAGTATTCTACGGCCCCAGCCGTTTAGACTATGCCTGGAGGGAGCACTACTAGGTAGTCTTGTGTAGATTCTGTGGTGTGAATTCAAATAGATGTACATTTTAGTTTAATAATTCCAACCATAGACTGATAGGTGACACAATGAAGACTACGTTATAAACCTACGTTGTCGAATGTACATCGGAATACAAGATCATAGACATACAAGGCTGGTGTTTTACGGCATTGAATGTACATCGGGGGGGGGGAGGCAGAGAGGAAAAGGCAAGGAAACTTAATAGGCTAGAAAGCCATAGACAACAATATTTAAAACAAGCACGAGGAAAATAAAGGGCTGCATGGTGATTTACGGTGTTGAATGTACATTGGGGATGAGAATAAATGCAGCTTAATAGACGAGACTTAGTCCGTTAGCACAAGATAGCTAAGAATTGGGCGTTTAATATTGTAATCCTAAAGTAGTGGATTTCCTTAATCCCTGTGAACCAAACCCGTTGGCGCGCTCCCTATTCTGTTCCCTGTTTCATTAAATTGTCAATGATTTTTTCTGCAATTTACCTGAATATAGTAGCTGTTTATCTGAAGCATTAAACCAATATATTATTCTTTAGCAAGGATGAGTCACCTTTTTGCTCACTTTTCTCTTGCGCAACGTGTAATATATTATATATTGATAATTTTCCTCTAACACTTTCGTTACAGCCGCCCCTGTATAAATTCAAACGTTTAGCACATTTAAAACTATTGCGAAAATCATTTTCTGCTATTTGAAATATCGTACGATTGCATGCTATTGCTATCAGCAGCGCTGCGAATTTCCTCCGATGCAGCAAACTAGTATAGCTTTTTAACTATTGTTTAAATCAGCGCGTAAAAAGAGGTAAAACGAATCGCATTTAAATAACATCAGTTCATTTATTAAAGTTACTCAATATTTATTTTATGCTTAAAAACCTAATTAAAGTTCGGACAAATGTAAAAGTAATATGAATGAAAATAATCTGTAGCATTGTTAATGTGTGTACTAATTAATTAATTATTAGGAAATAATAATTAATAAATAACTTTGCAGAAAATGCCCGAACATTACGAGCGTACGTATGCGACCGTCTTTTGTTTGAATCGGGACTGTTTAAAATCATACTTAACGTTCTTTTTTAAATTGAATGGGAAGTTCGATCTATTGGCTGAATATAAAAATAATGGCGCGCTCTACATCCATTTATTACACAAAATGTTATGACTGTTTTATTCATCATCTCATTACCCACTAAAATTGAATTTTTTGTAGATTTATGCTTTATTTAAATGCAAGCAGCGTTTTTAGCAATCTGATTTTACAATACATCAAAAACTGTTTTAAATTTGTGCAGAAAGAATATTGTTGACGCAGTTAAGACTGTTGCCATTGAATTTAGTTACAAGCACGTATATAAAACCGTCTTAAATATGTCTTACTAGGAAAACTTCATGATATTAACATAGTAATTACCTGGTGTGCATTTATCATCTACTCGATCAAAGCGACGCTGCAAGCGTAGAAAATTAACGCGTATAACGTTGAATGAGGTCTTGCCATAGACAAGTTCGATCCAAAAAACTGATTCGGTCGTTTTTTCTCTCACAAATTTAGGTATTTACTTTTTCAGTTACTAAATAGTGTTTTTTCGGCAATAGACTAAATAGGTGAAATAGTTTATACTTATCACAGTTTAACAAAATAGGCATCCAGTAAAAATTACTGCCAACAGGCACGCATTCATGCACACGCTCACACACGGTGTACAGTGGCCCTGACTATCTAATCGTCAAGGCATGTGCACTGTCTGTGCCTTGGAGGTTTCAGGCCCTCATTGCTGTGAATTGCACGAAAGCCCCAAATAAATGAACATATATTTTCACGAATTAATTTCAGATTTTAATCACCATATGCTCGCGGATATATATTTTTTTATAATTAACTTCTTTTCGACAGCACCGTCATACAAATACTTGAGCCCGCGATTGCATTCCGGCCGTGTCTGCCTGAGCTCCAGGAGCCATGTGAATGTCACGCAATGCCAGAACCAGCCGAATAAATTAGGAATTAATAAGAATTGATTTCTTTTTATTCCATTGGGTTCGGAGCCACGCGCTGTGGTATGTGGCACGGAACCGTTACGGAATACTAATTAGCTACAAATTAATCTATCGCTGCACTCACCATTATATTGTTTTAATTTCCAGTTATTTTAGAATTTATTTTAAGAGTTTTTAGTCAGTCACTTAGGTAGTTAGTGAGCTAGCTAGTTAGTTAGTTAGTTAGTTAGTTAGTTAGTTAGTTATTTAGTTAGTCAGTCAGTCAGTCAGTCAGTTAGTTAGTTAGTTAGTTAGTTAGTTAGTTAGTTGGTTCGTTAGTTGCTTAGTCCGTCAGTTAGTTAGTTAGTTGGTTAGTTAGTTAGTTAGTTAGTTAGTTAGTTAGTTAGTTAGTTAGTAGTTAGTTAGTTAGTCAGTTAGTTAGTTGGTTAGTTGGTTGGTTAGTTAGTTCGTTAGTTAGTTAGAGTTAATCAGTTACTTGATTACTTAGTTAGTTAGACTAACTGACTGACTGATTGACTGACTGATCCTCGCGGTGTCCAGAGCAAGTTCACTCCAGAAACACATCTGAAAGCGCGTTTAACAGCTTCTGGAAGCAGTTTTGGCCGGCTTTCAGATCATATTTCTGGGGCATGTGTGCTAAGTCTGTCGGTGCCCCGCTGGTAGAAATATATGGCCATTCATATTTATCATGGTTCCCGAGAAGCGGGATTTGCATGCCGATGAGGAGCTGCTAACCGGGGCGCGGGGCTGAAGAAACTTTGCCGCATCGAGGAGAGAAAGAAATTAAATTTTTCTTTTGGCGAAGCCGCCGGGGACGGCAACGCGAATTCGTCCCAGAGGAGCCACCGGAGTTCCTGCTCAGCATCTGCAGCCTGGCGACAACTTTTTTGCCGACTTTCTGACGCATTTGGGAAACTGAAATTTCTGCTTTGCTGATGATAGACAGATAGATAGATAGATAGATAGATAGATAGATAGATAGATAGATAGATAGGTAGATAGATAGATAGATGGATTGATAGATAGATAGATAGATAGATAGATAGATAGATAGATAGATAGATAGATCGAAAGATAGATAGACAAATAGATAGACAGATAGATAGATAGATAGATAGATAGATAGATAGATAGATAGATAGATAGATAGATAGATAGATAGAAGATAGATACAGTAGATAGATAAATAGATAGATAATAGATAGATGGACAGAAGATAGATAGATAGAAGATAGATAGATAGATAGAAGATAGATATAGATAGAAAGCCAGTGGAAAGCAAGTCCGCATTTCCCAGATAGTCCATGTCACACAAGGATGAGCAGGCACTCAATCAGTCGCTTCACCCCGAGGTCGAGATGTCAAACTTTCTCGGTCAATCGGAACTTCATATCTGATTACCCCCTTTATTATATATTGGCTCGCTACTCAAGGAGGGTAAGGGACGGGGTTCGAGCCGCCAAGTCTGCCATCCGTGCGGCGGACGGCGGCAAAATTGAACGGAGGCCGGAGATTCGTTTTCTGTAGAGAGGGAGGAGAGAGACGAGGACAGAATTCGATCAGTTCTGGGACGCGGAGAGACCGGATGCCAAGCAGGTTGAGCTGCAGTGCTCGAGAAGAAGCCGAGGGATTGCAGCCATAGCATCCCTTCTGCTTATAGCGTGCGAAGTCGAGAGCTCAAGAAAAAGTTTTTTAAGACCGGTCTGGGAGAGGCGAGAAATGCAAAAATCGAAGAGTTCGAAAGATTGGCAGATGGTGGCAGATGATGACTTTTCGCATTCTCTGCTTACTGAGGCCCGCCAGAATGATGAAGCAAGGCCGCAAAGTTTCGCAACGTACTTTTTTAGATCCTCAATGCACATATCTAGAGCAGAGCAGAGCTGGATTCTGAAGCATTTTCTGAATTTCTGCTATTGATGACTGAAACCGGATCTTTTCTGGGGTGTAGAACAGCTACTACCATGTCTATCATGGGGTGTGGAACAGCTACTACCATGTCTATCATGGGGTGTGGAACAGCTACTACCATTTCTATCCTGGAGTGTAGATTAGCTACTTTCATATCTATCCTGGAGCGTAGATTAGCTACTCTCATATCTATCATGGAGTGTAGAACAGCTACTACCATATCTATCTTGGAGTGTAGAACAGCTACTACCATATCTATCTTGGAGTGTAGAACAGCTACTGCCATAACTATCCTGGAGTGTATAATAGCTTACTCCTATATCTATCCTGGAGCGTAGATTAGCTACTCTCATATCTATCATGGAGTGTAGAACAGCTACTACCATATCTATCTTGGAGTGTAGAACAGCTACTGCCATAACTATCCTGGAGTGTATAATAGCTTACTCCTATATCTATCATGGAGTGTAGAACAGCTACTACCGTATCTATCCCGGAGTGTAGATTAGCTACTCTCATATCTATCCTAGAGTGTAGAACAGCTACTACCATATCTATCCCAGAGTGTAGATTAGCTACTCTCATACTCGTATCTATACTAAGTGTAGAACAGCTACTCCCATATCTATCCCGGAGTGTAGAATCGCTACAACGGCCTGCAGGACCCATACGACAAAAATAAACTCCGCCCCTAACCAGGGCCTCAGGATCGAAGCTTGTGCTAGAAATAAAGAAATTTGCATACCAACGCCAGTCCACTATAAGGAAAATAAGATGAGATGAAATGCTAATTTAACAGACGCACTTTCTCTCCAATGAGAAACACACGAAGACCAACGCTATACTACACCGTATACTTGGCTACTTTCTAAATTCGAATTGACCAGCTTCCCCATGCACAGATCCCCCCTAATGCAATTAGTTCCCTGTACATACCAAGCTGCATGCACCAACTACGAGTAGTTAGGAGTGACAAACTGCCTACCTAATTTACTGGGTCATTCCCCCCTTGTATATCTTTAACCGCCCAAGACCGCACAGGCCATTTTGATATGGGGATATAGTGCCATGTTTGTATCACAACAACCAGGAAGGGACTACTAGTATTAGGCAGTCAGCCAGCTGGGGGAACAGAAGGACATCCAGCTAAAAAGTCGCTCTCCTCGTTGCTAAATAATTTATGGCCTCAATTACATCTAGCAAGTGCGCACTGCGGCTTACCGCAGGCCTGCCGGCTACATGTAATACTCGTATAAGTGCAGCAGACTCTTGAACATGTAATTTAGCCATATATATTTTAGCAATATAATAGCATTGCATACGAATATTACTTGTCAGTAGTAATACAAGTAAAAAGTTCAGGGGCGTAGGAAAAATCTAAGCTTGAAATTTAGTCAGATCGTCGAAAGACAGAATCCTTACTACATAGAATCTAGTGTAATCTAGTCTAGAAACTAGTGAAAGCTAGTCTAGAATTCTAGTGAAATCTAGTCTATATATCTAGTGTAATCTAGTGAAATCTAGTCTATAAATCTAGTGAAATCTAGTCTAGAAAGTGTTTGATTGCACAATTTACGGAGAGAAAAAGAAAATGAAAAAATAGCATAATTATTTAAATTTTCATAATTTTTCTTTGATCCAAAATTTTCGCGCTCCCTTCATCGCTGCTTTCAGCTTTATATTTTTTGCCATCTAACTACAATCGTTTCCTCAGTCGCATTTCGAAGAATCATCGAGACACAAATCTGTCAAAGGTCTTTTTCATCTCGACAAGCACAGGATTAGAGAAGCCTCATCAGTAGATCCGGAAGCTGGGGCCCATTGTGGACTTGATGTACAGAGCCCGAACATTCTGCCAGTTCTTCTTCAGCAGCGACACCAAGAAGTTGATTGACAAGGTGATGTTGTTGATGAGGTCACCGGAGGTCATCTCCTCGTGCCCGATGGCCACGGCAAGGCACAGCACCTTCTTCATCTGGAACTTGATGGTGGCCTTGACCTCCTCCACCTTGGCAACCAGAGAGTCGCCGTGAGTCACCATGGTGGGGAACTTGCCAGCCTTGTTGAGGCCGGGGCCCAGCACACGGGGAATCTGCTTGATGATGGAGTCCGAAGCCAGGAAGGCGTCGTATTGCTTGGCCAGCTTCTTCACCAGCTTCTTGTTCTTGTTCAGCTTCTTCAGGGCCTCGATGTCCATGCAGGCCAGTCCGTTGGCTGTGGCCTCGTCGCAGTGCTGCTGGTCGCCAAGGACGCAAACCTTCATCTTTGGCTTGGGCACGTTCTTCAGCCTGCATGGCAAACGGGTTGTTTACCTTAGCAACGCATGTGTACTACAGGTAATTAACGTTACTAACATAATTAACACAGTGGCGAATCGAAAAAATATATGAATAGTAGCAGCTGAGAGTCGCAGGGGACTCTAAGGGGAATTCTAAGGGGAATCTGGGAGACTCTGAAGGGGAATCAGGGAGCTCTGAAGGGAAATCGGGGAAACTCTGAAAGGGAATCAGGGAGGCTCTGAAGGGGAATCAGGGAGGCTCTGAAGGGGAGTCGGAGGGCTCTGAAGGGGAGTCGGGGAGGCTCTGAAAGGGGAATCAGGAAGACTCTGAAAGGGGAATCAGGGAGACTCTGAAAGGGGAATTAAAGGACACTGAAGGGGAATCGGGGAGGCTCTGAAAGGGGAATCAGGAAGACTCTGAAAGGGGAATCAGGGAGACTCTGAAAGGGGAATTAAAGGAGACTCTGAAGGGGAATCGGGGAGGCTCTGAAAGGGGAATCGGGAAGATTCTGAAAGGGGAATCGGGGAGGCTCTGAAGGGGAGTCGGGGAGGCTCTGAAGGGGAGTCGGGGAGGCTCTGAAGGGGAGTCGGGGAGGCTCTGAAGGGGAGTCGGGGAAACTCTGAAGGAGAATCAGGGAGGCTCTGAAGGAGAATCAGGGGAGATTCTGAAGGGAATCAGGTAAGTTTATAGACGGGAATCAGGTGAATTTCTTGATGGGAATCAGGTGAATCTGTTAATTAAAAGGCTTAGGAGAGATTCACAAACGGAACTGAAGCTGATTTTTAATGGGTATTGCGGGATGGATTCAATGGGAGCCAAAGGAGACTCTCAAGTGAGCTTGCAATCAATAGATGGAAAATGGCACATAATAAGCGATAAAAAATCTCTGCTCACTTGATGGTACCACTGAATCGCTTGTCCTTCTGCGGGTCGTAGTTCTTCAGAGCGATCTGCAGCTCGATGGTCTGCTTGAACTTGCGCGGCTTGTCCTTGATGCCCTTCAGCACGCCCTCCACCGACTCGGTGAGAATCTCTCGAGACAGCTTAGACATTGCGGCGCTCGCTGGAATTCCAATCGGTCAATTTATGCTAATGAGTTTTGCAAATTGAAATTATTATTAGATGCATGGCTCAAAAACAAAATATTTTACATTAAAATAGAAACATAGACCAACAATTCTTGGTCAGAATCACTGAGCTATTTATTTGGCTTTTTTGGGTTCAAAATCAAATCAAATTAAATACCAATATCTTTACCCTACTCACTACATGGAATTGCATTTAATAAAATTTGACAATTGATAAGTCATGAACTCCCATATAAATAACAAAACAATAAAACTTGTAGAACAGTATTAAGTTTTTAATAGGCAATATTTTTAAAGCTTGTTGAGTTGACATCTATAACAACCTATTTGTTAATTAATGTCAATTATTGAATTATTAGTTACATGTATTAAAGATAGCTTTGGCTTTGATATAATAAAAAAACACTAAAGATGCTTTTATCAGATAAACAATTAGTTTTCTATCACCTGCTTTTGTACATTTGCAAACTCTGAAATTACACTGTCTATACAATTTAAAGTTTTCACTTAAAATGCGACTTAGTGTCACAACTTTCCTACATCCCTGATCCCTTTGAAGATTGCTTCATTTTGATAATCTTTCTGCTTCTTGTTTTGTTTTACCTTTTCTTCTATTTTTGCTTTATACAAAGGTGCATAGCTTTTATATATTTGCTTAATTTTATCATGTAGCAAATCCTTTTTACTGACAGGTTTACTGAAAATATAATTTTTTTTTCAGCTAGCTACCAGTAATGTCAGTGCCTGTTTAACTGTCCTTTAGTTGAAGTTAATATTTTCTTTTCTTACTTAAAGTTGCTTCAAGGAGGTCAAATAAAATTTCAAATACAAGTTTTCAATGATAAGATTCAGCACTTCATGAGTAAAATTAATTAGCTGGCTATTATAAAAGTGCAAATAGTCACTAAAACAAGAAGTGTGCCATGCACTTGCACATGTTGCATGTTGGAAAGCCATAGCCACTAAACATTAGGCAATATCTATCATAACAGTTGAACAACTTGCTAGCAGGTTCAAAAATGCCTATCATGTCATTGACATAGGCCTATATATACCTGGACCCAGGTACTACAAAGCCTTATATATAGTGTTGGCAAGCTGCAATGTGATGGAGCTTAGGCTTCTATTTAAGCCAAGCCAAGACTGTTGTAATGAAAAGCATCCTAGCTGCTATTGAATCCAATTGACTAATGATGCAAACAAATAGATAAGAGTGCCTAATAAGGATATCTACTTTGCCAAATACTAGGTAATTTTTTAAACTTTTTGAGAAATACAATGTCTTTTTTGTATCAATTTGTATAGGCTATGGGCAATTATACTTACTAGGCAACTGCAAGGTAAGTAGCATTGCCACTATTGACCACAGGTTAAAGGGTAATAGAACAAAAGTTGATCCAATCAAAATTACCCAAATTTTATTGCAATATATGGAATTTGGACTTAGGCCTTTCCAAGAAAGAAAAATACTTTTAACCATTAGAGGTTATTGCCTTGCTATTAAATGCAATATCTGCATGGAATGGTACCATTAGTGGTGCCTTGGTATGAGCAATGAACAATTTCAAGTCACTCCAGTTAAAAAAAACATTTCATTGTTTATGCTATTGCATAGAGTGGGCTACCATAGGGTTAACTTAAAACACCTAATCAACACTCAAAAACATTAGTGTGACTTTCCCCTGCCCTTTTCTTCACAAAAAATGTGAAACAAATAATGCTTCCATTCCCTCTTTAGGTCCTATCTCTGTTCTTACTATTAGTCCCTTTTCCTCTTTTTGTTATTTTTTGCTGCTTTTCATATTTTGGCCCAACTCTGGGACTCCCCATTCAACCAGTTGTCCTATTGCTTGCTCCACTGGGTGCCCCATATGTTGGTATATATATATCTTACAACTATGCCATAATGCCAAGATAACCAGCTCAGCTTTGTTGGCTAAAGCAGATTGCAGAGCCCACCTTACCAACCATAGAGGCCATGCATCTGCCACCTGTGACTGCTATCCTTAGGCACTCTGGGTCAAGCTTTTTTCTCCCATCAATGCATAGCACCCTCGCGCCTGTGGTAGAATGGGCTACCATTCCATTAACTGAACAATTCTTTTTGATTTGCCTATTACTATTATTATTATTGCTACTCTTATTTGTGGTAGCAGTTATTGTTTCTAAGAAAAGCTAGTTTTAAAATGTCACGCGAAAATTATGCTTGTTTTACTTTACAAAATATTCTTAGACATTTACATGTTTAAGTTCTTAGATCATTGTTTATTTCTAAGAGTATTGTAGAGAAGGTTGAGAGTTCAAGAGTTCATGCAAAAGTAGTACTAAGAGTAATTGCTGTGAGCTTCTAATCTTGGTAATGCCTAGACCAGAGAGGAAATACATATACTAGTAAGACTGCTCAGGTCATATAGTAGAGAACACTACCAGAATATTGCTAAGAATGCTACCAGAACATTGCTAAGAATGCTACCAGAACCTTACTAAAAACATTACCCAGAAGTATATGGAATTCTAAGAAATAGTTAGCTATATTTAGACAGAGCTATAAGATCTGTTACAACTTGGCAACATAACTTAGAGGATAGAAGTAAGCCCTAGGACAACTTTGGTGGCTTAACAGTGGGATTGAAATATATAGAGTAAGAAGAAATACCCTTGTTACACATTTTGCATTCTTTTTAGCTAATTTCATTTAATCTTTGCCTATTATTTCCCTTTGCTATTTTGTTCTGTACTATAATTATTTGACTATCATGACTGACAACCCAATGTTTGGAGGTACCAAGTTGGCATTTAGCCAGGAGTTAAAGAAGACTTTTGGCCTCATCAACAGCTATGCTAAATGACTGCTAAACCAAGAGCTGCTAGATTTTTTTTTATTAGAGGCAGGGGGGTTGTGTGCACCCTGGCGCACTTTAAGCGACATAGGCACATAACCGACAAGAGGCATTACTGCCCATTCTGCCGACTCCTCTGAGCAGGCATACAAGCGCGCGGATACGTACGCAGGCACACACTCACACAGGAGTGTACAGCGGCCCTAACTTTATCAATTGTTAGGCATGTACACTTCACTGCGCCTTGGGGGGTTGGCTCTCAAGGCCGTTAATTGCACAAGCGAGCCAAGCCGAAATTCCAATTCAGCCCCAAATTAATGTGGCTGCACTTGGAATCGAGCCTGGGTCGCAGCATACCAGAGCAGCTGCGCTACCGCTGGGCTATGGCCCCCCTAAGAGCTGCTAGATGTGCTCTATATAAATGAGGCACCACTTAGCCTAGCACTACCTGACTAGGTTGGCTACCCCAAACTACTCACAGCACCTATACTAGCCAATGACCTGGGCAGATGGCTACATGACCTTATGGAAGAGATCAATGCTATGCCACTTGCCACTAGCATTTGAGCTAGAAACTATCAGGTTGCTAGAATTGGATCAGCATGCAATGCTGCTCTTACTACCCTTTAATTAGACAAGTGGCTCTAGTTAGCCATCAACCTTGGAGGAGGTATCATATATATACAATCTTGACTGCATGCAGCAGTTGACTCATTAACTGAGTTGCTATTATGGGAGCTCATGAACAAAACTGGAGCCTATTACCTAAGCAACTGCTACCACTAGAGCAGCTTGGCACAGCTATAAAGGCCATAGACAGCGAGTCAAGCAGTTAAAATGACAGACTTATAAAATGAATGCCTGCAATATGAGATGACTGGCTAGAAACTTGGCCTTAAGTCTTTGATAGTTGCTCTGTATGTAGACTAGGCAGCTATTTTGTGATATAGAATATTGACAACAATCTTAAAAATAAAAATATGCCATAATGCCATTATAGCCAGCTTAGCCCTATCAGCCAAAGCAAATGATAGAGCCTGCTCTAAAAACCATAGAAGCCATGTGCCTGCCACCCATGGCTATAATCCTTCTCCCATCCTTTCTCCCATCAATGCATGGTACCCTTGTGCCTGTGGTAGAGTGGGCTATCATCTAATTAACTGAACCCTGCTAACAACTTGATCTTTTTAGTCATCTTTCCTTTCCCTTATTTGGTCCCATTCCTGTTCCCACTGTTGGTCCCTTTTCTAGTATTTTTGATACTATGTCAAAGTACCCCTTTGCTTTTGCCATGAAGAACTAGTAGGCCAAGACGATAATAACTCTGCTGCAAGAATGAGTGTTTTTAACCACTAGAATCCTAGTGTAGATTCATTCCAATCAAGAGAAACAGTTAACAAGGCATGATTTCCAATATTTCTATGAATTTTATGATATCCAACAGACCATGATACTGCCATATTTGCCTTGGGCCAATGGCCAAGCTAAACTGTACAATAAGAACATCAAGAAGGTGCTCACTTGTCTCTTAGAAGACTATCAGCAATGGGACAATATTTTGCCAACTGCTTTGATAGCCCTAAGATCAGTAATCAATTGTAGTGGGTTCTTGCCACACTATGTTTTTTATGGTATGCCTTCTTAGTACCCAATCAATAACATCTTAGACCAACTGAATGTAGCTATTGACCTAGAGTACATTGCCAAGCATCAAAAGACTAGCCAAGACTGACAGAATTGTACAATAGCAACTACAAGCTGAGATCTAACAACAATAGGAAAACTACAAGAACTAGCCAAAGCCCACATAGCTACAGCCTGGCAACCTAGTTTGCCTGGCCAACCCAAAGCTCAAACTGGGAGAGCTGCCAAAGTTCCACTGGCCATACAAGAGTATATATAAAGTCATCAAGATTGGAAAAGTGGCTTATTGGATCAAGCAAGCAACAGTGCGACAAGGATGCTTAGACAAAATGTTATAACAAATCATTAAGATGCCACAAATAAGGCAGGCAGACTAACTACAGGAGCCACCATGCTAGACTGAGTGGCCAATGCAACCTTATGAGTTGAACAAAGATTGATTTGCTTTTTAGCACAAATAATATTATGAAATCCTAACATTTTTGTTTTGAAAATGTATTGCTTTCTCAGCAATGCAGACCTAGCTAATCAACATACTCCAGAATAGCAGGCCGCAGCTCAGCCTAATCTGCAAGGCAGCCAGCTGTTTGAGCCAAGCTTATGCCATCCAGAAGTGCTAGCTACCTAGATCTAAGATCAACATAGAAGTGGAAATAAAAGGTAATTAACTGCAATTTAATTTTGTACCATGGATAACTAACTGCTAATTTATTCACTCTTGTTATAAATAGTCAAAATTGTAAGTTGTGACTAATTTGTTTTTCTACTGCTATAAGCTTTTTTTGTACCCATTAAGTTTGTACCCATTGCTTACTAAAAGCAATTTCATTTCCAATGTGACTTTATGCTTAAAGGTAAAAAAGTATTTTTACCAATATGACCTTATGATTGTAGGTAAAAACTAATATTTTTCTTTTCAATGTGTCCTTATGCTTGAGGGTAAAAGCAGTGTTTTAATTTTTGTTAGTTTCCTTATGCTTTTAGAATAAAAGCAATATTTTAATTTTGTCAGTTTCTTTATGCTCAAGGGTAAAAGCAGCATTCTATTAGTTTCTTTATGCTTTTTGGGCCTTCTCCTCAATAGAAGGGAGCATTTGAGGTGAATTGACCCTTGTTATTTGTTTTGATCAAGCCTGAGCCTAAGAACTCTATAACAATCTGTTCCACTAACCACTGTTATCTGATCCTGCTCTCTGAATTCAATTCAATTAATCCCCAATGGCCAATGAAGCAGAAAGACTAAAGCAACTGCAAGATGAACTTAGTTTAAGTGCTAGCAAAGAAGGCAAGATTATTAGCGAAGAAGAAAACAAACTGCCTATTCCTGATTGGCAGACAACTAGACCCCAGCCTCCTGGACAAAGGCCCCGGCCATCTTCAGTGGTGGTATGGCTGAAAATGTCACCTATTATGACTTCCAAAGATTTGGTCGACCTTCTGCAACACTATGCCGACACCCCAGTGTAGATATCCCTAGCCTTGACAAGACACCAATCTAAGAATAGCAAAATATCAATCATGCTGCCCCAGAGTGACACTCCTAGCTCCAGTATGATGCACCATCTGGGACCCAGGCCATGACCAAGATTGTCCACCAAGCAACTACCAGCTAGACAGCTACTAACCGAGCAGCTGCTATCAACTGTTTTGCTGCCCCTCTCAAGACTAACATTTAGGCAGTTGCCACCAACAGAATTGCTGCCCCAATCAAGTTTGCCAGCCCAGCCTCCTTGCAACTCTAGGCCGCGATCTAGATTGCCTGCCAGACAGCCACTGCCTAGACAGCTGCAGATGGTGACACCACCTACGCAGTATGGTCTGCAACCTCAACATCAGTCTGCTGCTATGCCACCTATCTAATGCCACCTTCTGATACCAGATAATGCTGAGCCCAACCCACTGAACAAGATAAGAGGCAACTTCAGTATTGCCATTGTTCATCTGCCCAAAGCTCGCCGCAATGAGTACTGCCAACTAGCGAACAGCGTCAAAGAGCATATTGTTTGCATTGGCCACCTTCGTATAGAAGGCAGACCCTTGCCAACCTGAGAGGCTCTACTGCCCACACTACAAGCCTTATGTTAAATGCAGCTATTCTAGGCTATTGCTGCCTGGAAGCGGGCAGTAGCCTATGCCTTGCATCCAGCATCCAACAGTACTTTTTGAGGATTGTCTTTCTGCGCTTAGACGAGGCTCTGCCACAGTGGTTGCAAATTTGGTCTCACTTACGCACTCTGTGTTCGCAATTCAGCCATTGCAAGGCTATGGCTGTGCTACAGGAGATTGCCAAATGTCTCCAGCGCATGCTGCAAGCTGATGCCTAGCCAGTGCAGCGGCAACTAGTCAACATAGAACTGTGATAGTGTTTCTTGCAGCTCAGATGGCCATTTTATCAAGACCTGCCCCGGTCTTATGGCTTTTGAACTTTTGACATTGAACATTTCTAAAATGCCTATTTTCTTTGAACTTTACTATGCCTATTTTTGTAATTGACACCTGTATTGACTATCTGATTTAGCATTTGTACTAAATATATTTTATACTTTCTTCAATATGATATCTTCCAATGCTGAGTGTACTACTATGTATATTGTGTTTTCATAAATTTTTCACTGTAGTATTGCTTTCATTCAAAATTAATGTTAAAGAGGAGGAAAGTTGTAGAAGCAGTTATTGTTTCTAAAAAATACTAGTTTTAAAATGTGAAAATTATGTTTGTTTTATTTTACAAAATATTCCCAAATATTCAGTGTTTGTTTTAAATACATGCGAAAAAGTAGTAAAAATAGGAGTGAGGTTTGAGGTTAGAAGAATAACTCATTTGCTAGCTATAAGCTCAAAACATGTTTGATAAATCATTCTCAGATCATTGCTCATTTCTAAAGAGTATTGCAGAGAAGTTTGAAAGTCGGTAATTAAGAATTCATATAAAAGTAGTACTAAGAGTAATTGCTGTGACCCTCTAATCACGGCAATGCCTAGACTAGAAAGAGAAAGTACATATACCAGTAAGACTGCTCAGGCCATATACTAAGAATGCTATTAGACCATGTACTAAGAATGCTACCAGAATACTACAAGAACACTACCCAGAAGTATATGATATTCTAAGAAACAGTTAGGAACATTAAGGCAAAAATTTAGTGTTAGCAATAGAAACTTAATAGAGGGAAATAAAAAACCTGTAACAACTTTGGTGGCAATTAGTAGGATAGTTAGAGGACAGAAATACCCCTGCGACAACTTTGGTTACAGCAGTGGGATTTATAAAGAGAGAGCCAAAATGCCTATGACAACTTAGTGGCTTAATGGTGGGAGTGAAATACATAGAGTAAGAAGAAATAGACCTATTACAATAATAATATATTTGAAATGAATTATTCATAATATAAAAACTTAAAATGTTTTATAATAAAAATATATATAATAATAGGCCCTATAATCCATAGTCGGGAAGGTGGCATAGTGTGCGCTGGAACTATTTTGATGGCTTTTGAGCACTGTGCACCGTGCACCGTGAAGAAAAGATTTTTTGCGCTGCAGCGCGCCATGATAAGGTAAGTCTAAGGTAAGGTAAGGTAAGGTAAGGTATTTATTCTACCATAAGGAATTTACTGTAGACAAATTTGAATTTCATTTACGTATTTTATATTGTGATTTACATAATTTACATAATTTTATTTTACGAATTATGGAATTAGGCCTGACACTATATATTTTGCAAAGTATAACGAAGTGTAACTGTATATATTTTTTAGCGCCATGCGCCATATGCACTGCCAGAGCATTTCTAATTTTTCCTTGTACGCCGTGTGCGCCGTGTGTGCCAAAAAAGGGCCAATTTGTGCCGGAAAATTAACCAAAAACTGCCACCTTCCTAGCTATGGCCTATAATATAATACTTTTAGTGTTTATGCCAATTTATTTCTATAAGGCCATATAAATCAAATATATCACTATCAGTTTATTATTAAGAAACCATTGTTAATAATAATGCTATGCAAAAATGAGATAAATATACAACAAGGTATTTATATTAATGTTATGCTTGGCTACTTGCCTTATTAAGTAAATAAACATATCCTATAGGTCAAGCTACAATAAAAGCTAGGCCTAAAAACAAAGGGAATGATTATAATATAATATAATTCCACTTTAGCATCTATCTTCCTAATTATTACTAATAAACTTGGTGTGTGGCCATACATATGCAACCTTGGGATTCACCTGGCTATTTCTATTGGCAACACATACATGTAAGTCACTATTGGTTGAGAGCAGTCACGTGACTACTATTCTGTCCAATAGCGACTTACATGTGTGTGTTGCTAATAGAAATGGCTAGGTGAATCCCTAGGTTGCACCCAAGCATGTGTGTGGCCATTTTGGTCATATGCAGCAAGTATCCCTAGCAAAAGATGGCTATGGCCTTTATTGGTGAAAGACTATATGAGGCAGGCCCAATATTCTTATACTTATACCATTTCAAATTTACGCCAAATTTCTTAGTTACCGAATTATTTTGTTTAAACGAAACATTTGTTATAGCGAAGAAAAATTATTTTGTTTAAATTGATGAAGTAATATTTTGTTTAAACATGTCCCGCGCACCTGTCCTCCCCCCAGTAAAAACCTATAAATACAAGCATTTTTCGGGCTTTAAAACTTCGCCCACCGTTTCCTTGATTTGGTTAAGAAAAGCAAAACATGTTGTCTTAGTCACTGGAAAGCAAGACAGGAAAGCAAGCTGTTAGAAGCAAGAAAAGGAGTAAGAGGCCAGAGAAGCTATAAGAAGCCAGAAAAAGCCGTAAGAGGCCAGGAAAGCTGTAAGAAACCAGAAATAGACGGTTGACGAGTCGGGCAACTCCTTCCTAGGGAGCCCGCAACTAAATATAGGGAATTAATAGTAGTAATAATAATAGTAATAAAATTCATAACTACATGTAGACCAGTATTTGCCACTCGACACTGCTACCAGGGTGACTTGCATAGATTCAAGGAGTCCTTAGATTAGAATTCTAGACTTAATGTTTTCTAAGAAACAATAATTGACTAAGTAATTTTATGGAGTAATAACTATTCTAAATTACAACAACTTGATTCAGCAGCATGACTATAAACTAGGAAGTAGATACATCTACCACAACTTAGTAACAGTAGTGGGATTTTAACAGACAAAAATAACCCCTATAACAACTTGGTGACATCGGTAGGATAATCTAAAATAATTAAACACCCCCTGGTACCCATAGTCAGGAAGGTGACAGAGTGTGCGCCGGAACAAATTTTGGCCTCTCCCAAAATTGTGCGCCGTGCGCCGACACAAAAACCCTCGTGTGCGCCGTTGTGCGCCCGCCACTACCTGCCTTGCGACAATAAAAGACCTTTTTTTACAACATAGCAACAATTTTTGTGCGCCAATATACGGGACGGTTACGGGCTATCTATATTATATTATGAGAAATTGAGATCGTTAAACCGAATATAGAAATTTAAAAAAAATTTAATTTAATTTCTAATTTTTAAAACAAAACAAACATAAAAAGTAAGCAAATGGCGAAAACAAAGGTAAAAAGGAAAAGGAAACTATTTTTTTTTATTTTTTATTTTTTTGTAGAATGCAGTGTTACATTAGATGGAACAGTGAATAGTGTACTGTAACAAGTAACAACTTACATCGTTACATGGGATCGCCACAAGGGTAACGCTGCATGTGGCGCGGCGCCCGCCGCGCCGCGCCGCCATGCGCCGGTGTCCTCTGGTGTGCGCCGTTGTGCGCCGCTGTGCGCCAGTGCGCCGCTGTGCGCTGTTGTGGCGCGCCGCTGTGCGCCGTTGTGCGCCGTTGTGTGCCCAAAAACAAAAGGGCTTGTGTGCGCCGGAATTTTCCGACCAAACTGCCACCTTCCTGACTATGGCCTGGTACAACTTGGTGGCATAGTGGAATAAAAATACAATAATAGTAAAGACCCCTATAACATATATAACAAGATTAGGCCTACTAGCCAACAAATTGGCCCTTATAGTCTAGGCCTAATAGCACTAGGCCTTCTAATAATCAACCATATCTCCAAGAGATACAGAATATCAACTAGCATAGCATAAAGCAATTCTAGTTAACATAATTTAGGTGCTGCATATAGAGATCTCTTATCATTTTAACAAACTATTTTACAATATACACCTAAAATAAGAAAGCTTAGCTAAAATAATAATAGTGCAGAAAGTGTTAAAAAATTGATAAAGATAAAAATATCAATGAATAGGCCTGGTTATTCTCATTAAAAAATTCTTTGATGCAAAAGACATCTGTGTTGTTTATAGAAATTGTGTGAGCACTTGAGCAAGTTTTGCAATCTGATGGAGTGATGATTGCAGTCAATGGCAACAGCAAATATGGTTCAGGCATAAGCCAAAAAGAGTGTTGTCAGATTCTAGATAGAAGATGACGCTTTATTTAAATGAATCAAGCCTTTATATTATAAGCATGTATAAAATGGGGGCAATCCAGGGCATACACAGCTGCAGCTAGGCTAGTACATATTGCATATCTACAGGTCTAGCTACAGCTTGTAGTGTAGGCCCTAGTGCCACAATTTTGGGCCATAGGCCTAGTGTCACATCTACTAATATAGGCCTACTAATATTCAAAGATAAGTAAAATAGTTTCGTTTCATCTACATTTTACTTATATTTAATAAACTCTCTCAACAGCAGCATTTATAAAATTTCTTTTTATAATCTTAGATTCTTAGTAAATTTTAGCAATGCAAATCTTGTAGGCCCATAGCGAGGCCTTATGAATCAAATGATTCAAATAAATGCCCACACCGGCGAATGTTCGCGACGCGCGATTCCAAATTGATATTTTAAACAATATACTGAAACGCTTGTTTTATTTACATTAGCTTAACAACTAAAAGTTAATAATAAATTTCAGAATAAGAAAATAGTTTATAAATTAGTTCTAAAAATTACAGACAATAGAGAATATAACAAAAATTCGTTACAGAATAAGAACCCGTGTGCAAAAATTATGATAGTAAGAACTGATACGGAAGGAAACATTTGCTCATGTTTCTAATGTCTGTAAGCAACTTCATCACTGCGACTTTTTTAGTTCCTCCAGTATCACTTAATTACAAGTCGATTTGGCTTAACTATACATGTAGACGCGGCCTCAAAAGTAAATACAGCAGGTACTCTGCTGCAGTACACGTTCATACTTTTTCTTTGATATACATGTAGTCAAATTGTGCTGGAAAAACATATATACAACTTTATACATTCAATAGGTTTTAGTATCAAAACCCAAGTCAAAAATTAAATTAGCTGTTTACGTCTAGATGATCAAAATTAATGAACCCAGAAAATCGTTAGAATTAATTATAATGTATATTTATATTACTGCCTGAACACTCGACACTGTATTCAACATTTGCCGCAGTCAAATTTCCCTTAACATTTCGGTCAGGGGCAGATGCAGGGGGGGGGGGCATGGCTCCCCAGCTATAAGCAAAAAAATGAGCCATACTTTTTTGGCCTGTGTAACTAACATGAATTAGAAATGCAATTTAGGGCTTTTTCCAATGTTGGTTGTACATGTACGTAGTTCTTTTGTATAGCTTGCCCCCCACTCAATTCTTTTCTAGGTCGGCCTCTACCGAAAGTTAACTGACAGTAAAATATCAAAGGCAGTCCAATCTCAGCTGAGCAGGAAGCAGGAATTGCTTAAGTCCTTGAGTCACATATCGATTGGTTTAAAACTTCGCATTCTTGTTACAATCCATAGCTAAGCATATGATAGCTCGTACAGTGGTACTTGTGTCAATTTTAAATTCAATTGAATTTATTTCACCGCTTTTATATGACACGAAGTTGCGTCGACAGTTGTGTCGATCTGTTTCTGCTTTGGAACAACAATTGTCCAAACTTTCCAGACCCCTCCCCTAAAAAAACTTCAAACAAAGACCGCTTCAACAAAGGAATTCTTGTTCCATCTGTAAAGAGCCAAACGGACAACGGGCTTTTTACGTTTTGTCAACTTCGATTTATTTTGCCGAAATAATTGCCCAGCAAAACAAGACACAAACTAGCGAAGTTTCTCAATACAATCTCACGCGGGTCATGCTGCCTAACCTCATCAGTAGATCCGGAAGCTGGGGCCCATTGTGGACTTGATGTACAGAGCCCGAACATTCTGCCAGTTCTTCTTTAGCAGCGACACCAAGAAGTTGATTGACAAGGTGATGTTGTTGATGAGGTCACCGGAGGTCATCTCCTCGTGCCCGATGGCCACGGCAAGGCACAGCACCTTCTTCATCTGGAACTTGATGGTGGCCTTGACCTCCTCCACCTTGGCAACCAGAGAGTCGCCGTGAGTCACCATGGTGGGAAACTTGCCAGCCTTGTTGAGGCCGGGGCCCAGAACACGGGGAATCTGCTTGATGATGGAGTCCGAAGCCAGGAAGGCGTCGTATTGCTTGGCCAGCTTCTTCACCAGCTTCTTGTTCTTGTTCAGCTTCTTCAGGGCCTCGATGTCCATGCAGGCCAGTCCGTTGGCTGTGGCCTCGTCGCAGTGCTGCTGGTCGCCAAGGACGCAAACCTTCATCTTCGGCTTGGGCACGTTCTTCAGCCTGCATGGCAACCGGGGGTTACAGTATTGTTTATCTTAGCAACAGAAAACTGAATATTTTTTTCATGTTTTGTGATAAAAAACCTCTGCTCACTTGATGGTGCCGCTGAATCGCTTGTCCTTCTGCGGGTCGTAGTTCTTCAGAGCGATCTGCAGCTCGATGGTCTGCTTGAACTTGCGCGGCTTGTCCTTGATGCCCTTCAGCACGCCCTCCACCGACTCGGTGAGAATCTCTCGAGACAGCTTAGACATTGCGGCACTCGCTGGAATTCAGCAGATGGTGATTTTCAGGATGAACTGAAGCAATGCAGAGTCAAGGATCGAACCCCCGACCTTTTATTCGTGAGTCTGACACGCTCTAACCACTAGGCTACAATCCCTAACTAACTACTAACAGTACCACTACTACTACTACTACTATAACTATACTACTATTAGACTACTGCTACTACTACTAACAACCATTACTATATTACCACGATACTAAAACAACAACAGAAACTACTACTACAACTACTACCTACTACTACCTACTACTACTACTGCTACTACTACCTACTACTACTACTACTACTACTGCTACTACTACCTACTACTACTACTACCTACTACTACTACCTACTACTACCTACTACTACTGCTACTACTACCTACTACTACTACTACCTACTACTACTACCTACTACTACCTACTACTACTGCTACTACTACTACTACTACTGCTACTACTACTACTACTACTGCTACTACTACTACTACCTACTACTACTGCTACTACTACTACTACTACTGCTACTACTACTACTACCTACTACTACTACTACTACTACTACTACTACTACTACTACTACTACCTACTACTACTACTACTACTACTAACACTACTATACTGCTACTACTACTATAGTGCTACTACGACTATAGTAATACGACTAATAATAACACGTTTAAAATGAAATGCAACCCAAGCAAGAAAAATTTAAAATACATATCTCAGATGCACCGCTTGACGGCTTTAACAATTTGTTTTTGAAATCGTGTTATTTTTAAAAAAAAATTTGGAGGGGAATTAAAATATTTTGACAATACAAATGTCGAAAATTTTAAACAACCGGTACACTGTCAGTGTAAAATACAAACAGGGGGAGCGGGTAATCAACGACAATAAGTAACTACTTGAAGTAGGCCAAGCCGGGCGGGCGCAAGACTCAGGCCCTTCGCTGACTAAAAGCCGGACTGCTTGGCTGTTGCGGCTGTTGCTGTTGCTGCTGCTGCTGCTGCTGTCCGCCAAAGACGCCGCCGCCGCCAGCAGAAGCGAAGTCGCCGAAGGTCATACCGCCGCCAGCCTGCATGGCGCTGCCGAACCCGCCGAAACCTCCGCTGCTGCCGCCTCCACTGCCAAACAGACCGCCGCCGCCGCCGCCTCCGACAGGCGAAGCTGGCGACGTCGATGAAGGCGAAGTGCCTGCGAATGGCGAGGCGAATTGAGGAGCCGAATTGAACAGCCCGCCAGCGGATACACCGCCGCCGCCACCTCCGCTGAAGAGGCCGCCACCGCCACCTCCGCCTCCGCTGCCAAATAGGCCGCCAGAAGTTGAAGCCGCTGCTCCCAGGACGCTGGTGCCCGAGAACAGGCTTCCGCCGCCGCTTCCGGTTTTGGCGCCAGGGCTTGCGAACGGATTAGCGGGTTGACTTGATGCGCCTGAGGATTTTATTATTGTTTTTGTTATAAATACAGCAATAGTTGAACATGTATTACTACTATTGGCATGATTTCTTACAGAAACTATTCAAATTATACAAGTGCTATTAAATGATTTACTAATCTATCTACTTTACTACCCACCGTATCTACTCTATAACCTACCGTATCTACATGCATCATATCTACAAGTATCATATTTACTATGCGACCTACCGTATCTACACTGTTACCTTCCGTATCTACACTGTTACCTACCGTATCTACACTGTTACCTACCGTATCTACTTTACGACCCATCGTATCTACTTTACGACCCATCGTATCTACTATATGATCTACCGTATCCACTCTATGACCTACTATATCTACTATATGACCTACCGTATATACTCTGTGACCTACCGTATCTACTCTATGACCTACCGTATCTACTATGTGACCTACCGACTACCGTATATACTCTGTGACCTACCGTATCTACTCTATGACCTATCGTATCTACTCTATGATCTACTATAACTACTATATGACCTACCGTATCTACTCTATGACCTACTTGACCTACTATATCTACTATATGACCTACCTTATCTACTATACGACCTACCTTATTTGTATATGACATGCCGTATCTACTTTGTGACCTACCGCATCTACTCTCTGACCTACCGCATCTACTCTCTGACCTACCGCATCTACTCTCTGACCTACCGTATCTACTATCTACCTATCTATTGTACGATGCAACACATCTGTGCTATGACCCACATGTACACTATAATTTATACAATACTATATCTACACCTCCGCTCAATCAGTCACACTTACCCCAGTAACTAATGACATGCCTAACACCCTTTAAAATTTGACTCACCAAACATTAATAAAAGTGTAATATACAACCTGTACTCAGACAGTTAGACTCCTATCCTAGGCTGCCCTCCCCTAAACCTCAATCAAGGTCAATTGCAAGAAAACAGCAGTAGAAGTTTCACCTGCAGCGGTCGAGGAGAACAGCCCTCCGCCGCCGCCGCCGCCGCCGCCACCACCGAAGACGCTGCCACCGGCTCCGGGACCCGTTGACGATGAGCCGAACAAGCCACCTCCTCCGCCGCCGCCGCCGCCGCCGCCGCCAGTAGACAGTGACGAGAACAGTCCACCTACAGACGACAGACTAGACTGTCCCGCAGCTGCCGCGGTGGTCGTTGCTGTTGACGATGAAAACAGACCGCCGCCGCCACCAGCGCCTGCGGCTTGCGAACCGGAGAACAAGCCACCGGTGCTGCTGCCAAACAGGCCACCACCAGTATTGGGAGCACCTGTTGTAGCTGTTGTGCCAGCAAACAGGCCACCACCAGTATTGGGAGCACCTGTTGTAGCTGTTGTGCCAGAAAACAGGCCACCACCAGTATTGGGAGCACCTGTTGTAGTTGTTGTGCCAGAAAACAGGCCACCACCAGTATTGGGAGCACCTGTTGTAGTTGTTGTGCCAGAAAACAGGCCACCACCAGTATTGGGAGCACCTGTTGTAGCTGTTGTGCCAGAAAACAGGCCACCACCAGTATTGGGAGCACCTGTTGTAGCTGTTGTGCCAGAAAACAGGCCACCGGTGCTGGAGGTACCAGTTGAAGCAGCTGCAGTACCAAAAAGACCACCAGTCTTTATAGCACCGGCTGGAGCTGTTGAAGTTGCAAACAGGCCACCGGTGCTGGTGGTACCGGTTGGAGCCGTAGAACTAGCAAATAGACCACCGGTGCTGGTGGTACCGGTTGGAGCCGTAGAACTAGCAAATAGACCACCGGTGCTGGTGGTACCGGTTGGAGCCGTAGAACTAGCAAATAGACCACCGGTGCTGATGGTACCGGTTGGAGCCGTAGAACTAGCAAATAGACCACCGGTGCTGGTGGTACCGGTTGGAGCCGTAGAACTAGCAAATAGACCACCGGTGCGGGTGGTACCGGTTGGAGCTGTAGAACTTGCAAATAGACCACCGGTGCCGGTGGTACCGGTTGGAGCCGTAGAACTAGCAAATAGACCACCGGTGCTGGCGGTACCGGCTGGAGCTGTAGAACTTGCAAATAGACCACCGGTGCTGGCGGTTGTAGCAGCTGCTGAAGTTCCAAATAAACCACCGGTTCCAGGCGCAGCTGATGCACTGGTTGTTTTCCCAGAAAACAGGCCAGCAGTGCTTGAAGTGGCATTGGTAGCAGAAGTAGTTGACGAAGAAACAATGCCTGCGGTGGGTGTAACTGCTGAAGTAACAGTTGAAGTATAAAGCAGGCCAACAGCTCCTACCGGAGATTTGCTAGCACCTGTTGTAGCTGCAGGTGAAATCGCGTCGGTTTTAGCTGCATCTGTCGAAACCGCCGGCGCAGCAAATAGACCGGTGCCAGGTGCTGCTGCAGCTTTAGAGACTACAGCACCGGTGCTAGTTGTGACCGGTGTAGACAACAGGCCACCAGTGACAGGTGCCGCTGCAGCTGTTGGCTTAGATCCTACAGCACCGGTGCTAGCTGTAACCGGTGTAGACAACAGGCCACCAGTGACAGGTGCCGCTGCAGCTGTTGGCTTAGATACTACAGCACTGGCGCTAGCTGTAACCGGTGTAGACAACAGGCCACCGGTGACAGGTGCCGCTGCAGCTGTTGGCTTAGATACTACAGCACCGGTGCTGGCTGTAACCGGTGTAGACAACAATCCACCGGTACCAGGTGCAGCTGTAGCTGTTGGTTTGGAGACTGCTGCACCGGTGGTGGCCGTAACCGGTGTAGACAACAATCCACCGGTTCCAGGTGCTTTAGTTGTAGTAGGCGGCATTGACAAAAGACCACCGATGGTACTAGTGCTAGTAGGAGCTTTACTAGCACTGGTGAAAGCAGACGGTACTGCTGTTGTTGCAGCAGGTGCCGATAGCAGAGCGCCAAGACTAGAAGGCTTTGCCGCCGCGGACACCGCTCCAGGAGCAGCAAAAATTCCTGCTGTAGGAGTGCCAGACACAGAGGAAGCAACCGGCACTTTGAAGGGGCCGCTAGTGGATCCAACTGAAGACTGGGAAGTTGGCACCGCGGCGGGCTGCTGCGACAGCAGGCCGGTAAGCAGACTGCCACTAGGAGAAGCAGACGATGCAGTCGGCTTTGGTGAATTTGGCTTGTTCTGCTGTTGTTGTTGCAGTTGCTGGCGTCGAGCAGCAGCTGACGCCGCAGCCGCAGTAGAAGACATGACTTGACGAACAATTGATTCAACCAGAGCGTCCGAATTGGGCGACCCTGAAGCCGTTGACTTCGACACTGATGAACTCTTCTTGCCTTTTGGCGTCACCTCCGGAGCTGGAGGCAGTTTAGTCGGCGACGCGGCGGACGTCGTTAGCGAGCGTCGGTTGGACCGCTGCCCGAGAGCCAGTGGCGAGGTCACCGAAGTCAAGGACGCCTGCTCAAACTCCCGCTCCAGCTCATTGAGCAGGTTGGCAGCAGAGGCGGTGCCGAGGACACCGGAGGCGTTGGAACTTGACGATGCCGCAGACAGATCGTTGCCAGCAGTGGCTTGTCGAGCAGCGTCGACTCGCAGAGCGGCAAAACGATTCATGAGCTGGTCCATGGCCTCCTCCTGTTGTTGAATGATGCGGTAATTGGTGCGGATGGTCTGATAGACTGAATGAAGCGGCGGTACCCGTCTCTGGTGCTGTTGGTGCTGCTGCTTCCTAGACGCTGTAGCCAGCCGAGCGTCCAAAGCTTCGTGCAGGCCAGCCGTGACTGTCTCCAATCGATGCAGCGTAGACTTGACAGTGCCAATCCGTTTGCGCAGGGCGGGATCCATGCCGGCCAGACCGCCAGCTGCTAGCACAAGTCGGCGTGACTTGGCATCCTGTTGCATATTGAGCAGGGCGTTAGCGTACTGCTGCGAGGCCGTATTATCGAATACCGCAGCTTTAATAGCACGCGCTTCTGCGCTCATTTCAGCCAGGGTCTCCGATAGGCTCGGCGAGTGCTGCAGCGCAGCTTCAATCCGCTGGATAAACGCTTTAGACGTGTCCGGCGAATCGAAAGCGGCCCGTTTAGAAAGCACTTCAGCGTTGGCAGCCTTAGCGGACGCAATGTCCTTGTGCAAAGCCACTATCATGCTGGAGATTTCGGCATCGTAATCCGCGGGAGTCGGAGCTGGCTGAGCCGGTGGTGGAGTTGGTCGCTGCTGCTGCTGCTGTTGGGGCTTTGGTTGCTGAGTTAATGGCGATGCCTTGGAAGTTCGAGCAGGCTGAAGAACTGTAACAGATTGAGGCTGGGCCTGAGGCGAAGGCTGCGCTGGCGCTACTGATGATGATGGAGTCAAAGGCTTAGTAGTTGAAGGCGGTTTCTGCGGTTGAACTGCAGTCAACGGAGGAGGCGTCGCTAACTTAGTAGGCTCTAATACAGGCTGCTGTGGCTGCTGCTGCTTCTGAGCTGCTGGTTTCGGCGCTCTAACAGTCGGCTTAAATTCAGTCGGAGTTCTATTCAATTGCTGCCAAATATTTTTATCTGCTGTGGCGGGTGGCACAATAGCAAAGGGGCACAGATAGCCTGTGTTGGTCACTGAGTACACGTGCAGCCCAGGTGTCACTGTCTCGTCAGATGCGACTGGCACAGGAGCGGCAGGTACAGAGGAGTAGGCAAGGCCCAGACAGAAGGAATCAGTGCCGTTACTTCCAGCTGGTAGGGTGATCCGCTTTCCATATGGCGGCAGCAGTTCGCTAACAGACGGCTCGTTGCCAAGCAGCTGCAACAGGCTGGCCTCGACTGAAGTGGACAGAGCGGCTATCAGTAGCGACCACTGAGGCACATAGGCCAACTGGTAGAATATCTGTCTACAGCCTGGCGGAGCAAACGACATGCCAATCTCGCCTAACTCAGTATAAACCGGACGGCCGGGCTCTTTTGGACAGGCCAGACAGCCGGCCGAGCCGCTCTGACCGTCCGAAGTGCCAGCAAGAAAGAATCGAAAAGTTGACAGCCACAGCAGGTTGGTGACCCCGGTAGACAAGGCGTTGCCAACAGCCTGGGTGGCGTCAATTTTTCGTTTGCAAGCCAAGTTCAAATCGAACTGTTCCAAGTGCACAAATCGCTGCTGTTGGCCTGGAGGCGAACAGAAACAAGCTACCAGCTGTTTGCCTCTGGGACTCCAGCAAGCTGCAGAAATTGGCCGATTAGTCAATGAGCCAACAATGGTGACGCCTTCTCCGCTAGCTAGCGAGTACAGGCTCAGACTGCCGTCTGACAGCAAGCAGAACAGACTGTCTGACAGCTCGGGATTCCAGCCAATTTGACTCACATAAATATTGGCGCGTTGGGAAGCGCGGATCTCTAAGTAAGGAGCCGGAGCTGGAGCACTGGCTGAGAACCAGGCTAATTCGTACAGGCTAACAAATGCACCGCTGGGTCCTTCGGTGGCTACGGCCAACAGGCTGCTGTCAGAGTTCACAGCTAAACCTGTAGGCCTGCCCTTGGCTGTTGGAACCGTGCAGCGAAATGCGAATTTATCAATCAACTGAGTAGATGTCTTGTGAGTAGTAAGTGTGGCTGTTTCAATATCGGCTGTATTGGTAACAACAATGTCTGCAGCTCTGGCTGCTATGACCAGTCCCTGACTTGTGCAGGCTACAAGGCTAGTAGCAGTCGGTCTAGCCACCACATCGTTGGGATAACTGCTGCCAGCTCCCAGGTCTAGATCGATACGGCCCAGTGACAGGCATTGCAAATCGTCAATATCTTTGGTTTGCATGCGGCCACTGGAACTGACAATATTGCAAGGTTTTTAGTTTCCATGGATGCAATGAAAAAGTGCTCAAGAATGATGACTTTTAGAGGACAAAATTACAAAAGCATTAAATTAAGAAGAATTTTAGTTAGATGAAGAATCAGTAAAAGTGAATAAATAACTTAATACACAAGCCTAGGTAGTTGTAACCCAGTGCTTACAGCGTCAGACTTACGACTTGAAGAAAGGAAATTCGATTCCCGATCCCATGCTTGGGCGCAACCTAGGGATTCACCCGGCCATTTCTATTGGCAACACACACACGGAATAGTAGTCACGTGACTGCTTCCAGCCAATAGCGACATACATATGTGTGTTGCCAATAAAAACGGCCGAGTGATGCCCCAAGGTTGCGTATGTAAGCCCAATCCCATTGGAACAGTTTGTGTACTTGAGCAAGACATTGCTTCAGTTCACCCAGCTGTAAAATGGGTGCCAGCATTAGCTGGGGCAATTGAGGGTGCGTGTGGCGACCCCCCCCCCATTCCTTAGACTCAACAGCTACACACAGCCTTCAGATGTACCATGCAACGTGGCTGAGCTGTCAGTTGCACATCTGCCCATTAGGGGCAGGTGTAGCCAATTTTTATAATGCTTATAAATCAATTGTAATTGTGTAATTGTAATTACATCTGCCCCAATTGGGCAGATGTGCAACTGACAGCTCAGCCACAGCTATTGTGCGGCGCATCTGAAGGCTGCGTATGGCTGTTCAGTCCAAGGACTGAGGGGTCGCCACACACCCTCAATTACCCCAGCTAATGCTGGCACCTATTTTACAGCTGGGTGAACTGAAGCAATGCAGAGTTAAGTGTCTTGCTCAAGGACACAAATTGTTATAAATCAAAGAAAAGTTAGAAAAACAGAGCAATGTACCAGCTACCTTGAATTTGATTTTAAATAGTGATTTATAGAAATAATAATGAAATGAAAAGCTTTGTAAATAAAGTAGCATTCAAGATGGCATAACCAGAGCACAAATACAATTTGCAAATTTGCATTGCCAAAACTATTTTGCTTATAAAAAACTAACCAATATACCCAAAAGAAAATATAGTCTACTAAATCAATAAGTTTGACTAACCACTTTTATTGATAATTTTCCTACATAAAATGTAAAGGCCAAGTATATTTAGGTGGTAGTTTAATAAGCAATAAGATTTGGCAAAGAGTTGTAATTAAGCCATATTGCCAAAACTTATTAAATACCTCTTATATAATAAAATCTAAATAAAAATAATAACCTAAATTTGCTTCCCAACATGGCAACAAATAAAATATAGGTCTTTGATAGTTTAAAAAGGATTTTTTACTTTATTAGCCCAAGGCAATCTTTTAAACAAAACCCTCAAAATATGTGCTATATGGGAGTTCAATTTTACAAATTACATAATAGTAGCCTCATAGTCTGATATATATTAGCTGTATAAAACTAAGCCATGCACTATCTATCCATAAATAAGCAAAAGTAGCTATATACAGATGGGAAAGTATAAGACAAGGAAATAATGGATGTTCAATCACAAAGCTAGCTAGCCTATATTGAATTCTGGTCCTAAACTTAACTTTCAGTCAATCACAAAGCAAAGCAAATTAACAGAATGAATCCAAAGACTTATTTGCATACCTTCATGAAGGTGATGAAGGTGAAGAGAAAAAGAAATAATCATTTGACAGGTGTCAACAGGTTGAATCTGCAGATCATGATTCAAGAGAGGCAGATCTGGAAGCCGCCTGTGAAAGAGCTTTCATACAAGTGGAGTAGGCCTTACAGGAAGCCACAACAGCAGTACAAAGGCTTCTCGCTTTCTAGCAAAAGGCAGCCACTACGGAGGAGCACTCGACCATGTCGCCAGTTTTCAAAAAGCAGTGCCAATGTCGTGCGGCCCTGTTCCCCAAGTCCACAACGAGTGGATTAGTAACGCCCGGCACTAGGCTAACAATGGGATGGACAATATCTTGGCTGCGGCTGCGCAAGAGTTGGAGGCCAGCTTCTATAGCTGCTTAAAATACTTGATATGAATACAGCTTACAGCTCTCTGCAATTATAATTATTATTAAATTATATAAATTATATATTATATAATTATTACTGTAATTATATTCGCAATTGCATCGCATATGCCTGGTAGAAACCAGCTGGTTTCTAGAATGCCCCTTGTTTTGAATTTCAAGATTTACATGTATACTTCTTTTAATTGTTTTACACTTCTATATATTTTACTTTTGTATAGTTGTAAGGATAGATAATGTTTAGACGGAAATTTTTTCAACATTGGATATAAATAGATGAAATAGAAATTAAAGGTCTGTTCACATACTTACAGCCACTCAACTGATGCATATAATTAACAATGACTAGGTCAAGCATGAAATTAAATTTCATTACAAAACCATTTCCAGACCCTTGTCATGGCTAAAACAAAAACTACCTCCTCTACTGGAAGTAAAAATAATTACGCTCTTATGCAGGCTTGCTTGCAATCTTCAGCGTCGATGCCTGCAAATGACGAACCACTAGGAAGGCGGGTGCCTCTTTCTGAGCTGCAGTCCTTCTTGCTAGTTCCTGCCTGAGCTCAAGCTGACTTATACCATCGGCTAGAAGACTATAAAAAAGCCTTGGAATCTTTGATGAACTCTGAAGCAGAAAAGCAGGCAGCCTGATGCATGGCTCGCCTTGCTCTGCTCAGAGCTCTGTTTTGCTGCATTTTTACTGACAGCAAGCTTGCAGCATCTACATTTTCAGGTCGAAAGACCTCCTCATATAGCACTGCGCCTGCCAATTTGGCTAAAGTTGCGGCTGCACACTTGTGGTTGGAAACAGCCAGCGTTTCCTGCTGCAATGAAGACATGCAGTGCATTTTTTTGCGGTGCGGTGAAATGGCCTACAAATGACTAGCAATAACTAAGCATAAAACGGCTCCCAAAAGAGCCTCAAAACAGACCAGGAAGTCAACTCTAGTGGTTGTCACTGGCTCTGGCACCACAAGCTCTGGCGTCACAAGGTCTGGTGCCACAAGCTCTGGCGCCACAAGCTCTGGCACCACAGACTGTGGCAACCCAGGCTCTGGTGCCACATCTTCCAGGCTCTGACATGATGTGACCAACGTGGCTCAGCTCAATACCAAGGACTTGTTGTTGCGGGTGCTGGAGGGATGAAGTAGCTTGTGTCTGCCTTAGTCTTTTCTGCATTAGATAGATAGATTGATAGATACGAACTAAACGAAGTATTAGATTCTAACTACTAAAGTAGTAAATACAGGTATTTAGTGTACCAGCTACCCTGTTCAAAACTATCACATAACTAAAAATTATTTCTGTTACATCCTATATTATTAATATTAAACAATACAGACACAGATGAAGACCCCTTTGACAATTTTTACCATCTTTGGAATAAAAATATGTCTTTAATTGTCTAGCCTTCTTTCACATTTTATAATCAGATGCCAAATGACAGACATTCTGTGCAAGCACTCTATAACAGAGTTACAAAGTACAATGGCCTTTGCACATTTGGCCTGCTTTTCATCCAGAATTCCTCCTGTTTTGCCTACAATAGGACAATGGTCTGGTTTGGATCCAGATATTTTTCTGGTTATCTTCTGGTATTTCTGGTCTAGTTTTGATCCGGATATTTTTCTGGTTATCTTCCAGTATTTCTGGTCTAGTTTTGATCTGGATATTTTTCTAGTTATCCTCCAATATTTCTAGTCTGGTTTTGATCCGGATATTTTTCTAGTTATCCTCCAGTATTTCTGGTCCAGTTTTGATCTGGATATTTTTTTGGTTATCCTCCAGTATTTCTAGTCCAGTTTTGATCCAGATATTTTTCCAGTTATCCTCCAGTATTTCTTGGGTTGCAAACTGGAGATATTTTTGGATGCATGTCAGATTCAATCCTAGGATGAAACCAGAAACATGCAATGTGTTTGTCTGGTTTATGGACAAAACTTTCAGCTTTTCTCCAGTTTTCAAATGACAGAAATGCATTGCACTCCCGGATGAAAACCAGAATTGCAGCCAGATAAATTGCCAGAAGACAAGGCCAAATTTGCCAGGCACAATTAGCATGAAAGCCTCTGCTAGTGCCTTTTTTGATATTAGCACCAAGACTTTTGCTAGCACCCTTGCTAATGTTAGTACCAAGGCCTCTACTAGCACCTTTGTCAATGTCAGCACCAAGGCCTCTTAGCACCTTTGCGCCAATATCAGTACCAAGGTCTCTGCTAGTGCTTTTACCAATGTCAGCACCAAGGTCTCTGCTAGTGCCTCTGTCAACTTCTCTGCCAATGCCAATGGCAATGCACTCCATGTGAGTGTCTTAGAAATTCCAATCTGCCAAACTTTGCTATTGAAAAGTTTATCTTAGCACTAGGTGACACTGTGTTGCTAAGATTGGAATCCAAGCTAGATATGATTATCTATACGCTGAAAGAACCCTATAGCCAGATTAATGAATTTAAGTCATCTGCTATATCTGGTAATAAAGAAGTTATTATAGAGAGTAGCCTTAGGTCACTGGTGATAGACTTTCAACCTGCAATTTTGAAGGAGCTGCTGATGCACTCAGTACATTAAGTCAGTTGTGTAGGACAATGGCATAATTGTGTATTGCCAGCTATACACATTGAATATTATTGACTAATTGATATATAGACTAAAGAAATTGACTAATGGCTTCTTCTGTATTATCAAATTTACATTACTATGTGGTTGTAAAGTTAAAAGTAAAATAAAATAGGTAAAAGAAAATTTGCTTTTGTAGTCTAGAAAAAAAGAATCTTTTTCTCTTTTAGTAATATATTTTAAAATTGTTTAGTTCATACTTTTTCATTCTTGTAGCTCTTATTTGTTGTAAGAAAACATTGGTGGATTTAGGGATACAATGGGACCAATTATTTGCATTATAATTTTTTAATTGTAGTTTTAACCTTTGTTTTTAATTATTATTTATCATGAAAACTTACTTTTCCAATTCTAAATTTTGTCACAGTAGAAGAAAATAATGGTTAATACTGCTATTTACTCTATTTATTGTGCTTTTCCTATCATTATAGAGACTCAATTTTGAAATATTTTATAGACTCAACTTTATTACAACCAAGAATTACAATCAATTACAAATAAATAGTGCCAATAATCTCACAATCTTCTATCTCTAATCTATCACCCATCATATTTTTTTCTCTAAACCCACTAAACCCATGTGACATGTCTGTTTTATTGCTTTTAATTCTATTTTTACAACATATTTTTTGTTGTTGATATTCTATAACAAATGTTAAATGTTAATAGCATGTTTTGTCATTTTATTTTACTGCATTTTAGTTTACAAGTCATATTATTATTTACTTTACTGACTTCTATAACTAATGCTAGTTTTACACACAGAATATTTTACTATTCAATTTTACAGAGCTATTTCCAATGCTAAATTATATATAAATGTGGCGGCTTATATTTGTGCTAATAAAGGATTTATGTTATTCTATTCTATATATTTATTATTAAGTCTCAATGTGGAACAAATGCTTGGCAATTCTTAAATATCTTCAGTCATTAAGAAAAAGTATATATTTATTGCTTTAATAGCATAACTGTTGCAAAAAAGTTCATGCATTCAAAAATGTTTGAGTAATATTCTTTCAAACTAAATCTAAATAGTTTACTCTGTAATAATATATACATAAATTATAACTGTCTACTATTTTTAAATTTGTCTTTTTTCTTTATGATTTAACAATAAAAATGAAAAAAATTAGGGGTTTGATAGGGGTAACAGGGGGGGGGGGCTAGCCCTTAATGACCCCTAGAGAACTCTTATGAAATCTTGAAGAATTAGTGACAACCCTTTAGCTAGCCCCTACCACCTAAATGTAATCTCTAGAGGCCCCCTAGATATTTTTAAGTAGGAAACAACTATAATAATGATTGTTTAACTATGATTTTATCTATCTTTTTTAGAATTAAGGACTTATCCAATGGAGTAATTATGATAAAAATTTTGCTTCTTTTTTATAGATCCCATTACTAATATTAGCTAATAGGCTTTTAGGCTCCCCTATTGGAATAAGTAGAAAAAAGGCATCCAATTATGTGTTGCAATTTTGGAATTTTCTGGTGTTGTATTGTGGCTAAAGTCAAAGCATGAAATATTGTAGTGTAATGCAGTTTTGGGTAAATAGCAAAGATAACTAGGCCTAAGGCTTCAAGACTTTGTATGAATTTAAAACTAGCATTTCTTAAGAATTATAACTGCTTCTATATAATAAAGCAAATATTTAATAAATATACTATTAATTTTTTTAAATTTAAAATACATAAATACAAATGCAAGTGGCAGCTCAAATTCTTTTTAAATTATCCTACCTCATTGGTGTCAGCTACCAATAAAAAATCTTAATCTACCTTTATTCTATACTCCTGAAGATGCTGTTATATGGGGAAAATTCTCTCCACATTGGGAGGGGGGAAGTATGCAACAAGGTCTCAAGCAGTCTAATATGGCATGCATAATATCTAGCAGAGTTGGAAAAGTTTTTGGCATGTTTTGTGCAACAATACCACATTTCAAGTTTTTTGGCATTCCACCACTATCAGAGCTATGACTTGCTACAAAAGCTATATATCTCATAGGAATTATTAGGCTTCTAACACATGTGATATTTTTTTTAAATAATTATTTTATATCAACAATAAAATAGGGAATGTTTTAGTACTAGAATAGAAGGTAATATATTATTAAGTCACTACAATATATAGGCATTTATCAGTGCTATTTATCTACTGTCTCTTATTAATACACCTGGTAAATTTGATCTAATCCTCCTATGCAATGTGCAAAGCAATTTTTTTTTGCATACATAGTACATACTTGGGACTATAGTTTTTATCTAAATATGAATTTTCGCAAGAATTCATAAATAACTTAAGCGTATAGGCTAAATCTTAATAAAAGTTATACTAACCAGTGCATAACCATAGGCTTTATTTTAAAGTATTTTAATGTATCATTTGAATTTATATACTTTTTATAATGTATCCTGCATTCCTAGAAATAATCTATTAACTATTTTAGTCAGTGTTTATTCAGTAGTGGGTTTCCTTTTCCGTGATACTTATTGTATTTACTTTATTACTATTGTTTACTCTATGTTAATTCCTATCATATTTGAAACACAAATGCGCTATGTTTAATATTAGGGTTTCTTGGCACCATTGTAGTTGTAGGGTTGCTTGGCCATTCCAGAGTTCTAGTCGATCCAGTTTTAATTTAATAATAGATCTAGTCATTATTTAAAATATATCTTAATTACTTTGATTACATAGATTGTTCAGATTCAAATATATATGAAATAAGTTAAGGCGCATTGTACCCACAAGCCAAGAATGCATTCACAAAACGAAATTAAAGTGATTGCTTATATTGTTGAACTATCAAGAAACTTATTTTACATTATAATTAGTTTATTTTCAATGACAATAGTTACAAAAAAAATTCTTTTTTATATGACTTTTCAATTTATAAAATTATATCTAGACTATATTTATTTTGGCCTACTTTTGCAATTACTTGAGTGTATAAACTATAACTAAGATAGCTATGGCTAGGCCTATTTATTACCAGAGATAATGCTAGGCCCCTAATTAATTAGGACATAAATGTAAGAATGTATAAATGTAAGACTATGAAAGGCTATAGAGTATAGAAAATTTTGGCCAAGTAATGTTTTGGTAAAGTGCTATAATGTTCAGGCAAATAAAAAATGTTTATACAATATATTTAAGATTAAGACCATTGCCTTGGAATTAAATACCCATAGTAGATGGAATAAACAATGTGGATTAAAAAGAAAATATTGCAGTAACTTTTTTGGCTTGAAGTACAAAATTTGAAAGCAGATAAACTGCCAACCTGGACACAGTAATGGCGCGCATAGCCATCTCACAAATAAAGTGTTAATGTAACAAATTGGAAACAACTTTGTTAGAACAAAAAAGTAATAGGCCTATGCTATTAAAAGTAACAAAAAGCAGTAAAATGAATGGACATGTAACAAGCCTTAAGACTACTCAAAAGATTTTTTGGGGGTGCTTTGTTAATGATATTGCTAAAAATGAAAATAGGTGCTAATGCTAAAGAATTTTTTCCAAAGTTTTTTATATTTCATACATCAAGCACTTAATCAGTCTTAATATTTTAATGAAAAAGAAGTCTTAAAATTACATAAAGAATTAGAAAGCATTTTCAATATATTACTAATATTAGGCCTAATAAAAATTAAGCCTTATTTATTGATCTGCATTTTTTAGGCCCCTAGTCTCTCTCAGTCTCAGACTAAGATCAGACTGGTGGACTAGGGGTCATTCACTGGCCATCTCAAAGATTAACAAGTACTACTTGTATTGTAACCAGTCGATCAGAAGATTTCTGGCTAGGACTGCCATGACTTGCTCCTGTCGCTGTCGCGAGCTGTCAACAGATGCACCGCCACCGCGCGCGCCTAAGTAATAATTATTGATCGACTGGAATCACTCGACTGGCGGATAGCAGTTAAAAAACTGCCTATAGTGTTGAACGGTAAAACAAATTTTTACGTACTTTTTCTATACTAACAAGCATAATTTTTACCGTATAATTTAGGAACAAAAAACTAAAACACTGCTTTATTTTCGAAATAATAGTACTTTCTAACTAGGCTGGAAATTTCTTTATTAGATTGTACGAGCTACGTTAAAGCGCCCAAGCACGCATTTACAGTTTAATCGCATTTAGACCTGTACAGTATTTGCTTACTCTTACAGTACTTACAGTACTATACGCTGTACTTATATTTCTTATCATGCGCAATGGGGTTATAGAATATAGGATAGTTACATGTACAGTAGAATAAACCGCATTATTAAATTCGTAAAACAATTGAAAGATCAGAACCAAGTCCAAACGCCTACTGTTAAAAACACTGTGAGTTGTCTGTTTCGCTGAATCCTCAAAACATATATACACATGCATGTCAGATGTTTTGCGCAAAGTGCGCTGCAGATACACTGCACATGTACGCGTACTACTGTACGAAGGCTCAGTTCACAGGCTCGCGTTTACATGCATACGGAGACTGTACTACTGTATCGCGCGCCGAGCTACAATAATGTAGTCAACCCCAGCTACCTGTTGCGCCATATCAGCAGCAACAAGGCCATGTAGCTGCATGGCAGCAGGCACAATAATATCGTATATGCTCGTATTTGCACATGCATACTAAAGGCGACATATGCAACTATAGCTAGTCGATAGCAATGAGTCAGATTCAGCATGCAGTCAATACCAATTCCGCTAGCTGACCCTAAGCCCGCACAAGGAGACGTACATGCCATGCAGACACTGCACATGCCATGGCACACACAGCAAAAAGGCTTGGGTGCAGGGGCGTAGCCAGAGGGGGCAAGGGGGGCCGTGGCCCCCCCCCCAATCACCAACTCTGGCCTTGGCGCCCCCCCCCTAAAAGAAACTGGCGCCCCCCCCTAAAAGAAACTGGCGCCCCCCCTATAAGAAACTGGCGCCCCCCCTATAAGAAACTGGCGCCCCCCTATAAGAAACTGGCGCCCCCCCCCTAATAGAAACTGGCGCCCCCCCTCTAAAAGAAACTGGCACCCCCTAAAAGAAACTGGCGCCCCCCTCTAAAAGAAACTGGCGCCCCCCCCCTAAAAGAAACTGGCGCCCCCCTAAAAGAAACTGGCGCCCCCCCCCCTAAAAGAAACTGGCGCCCCCCTATAAGAAACTGGCGCCCCCCCTATAAGAAACTGGCGCCTCCCCCCCTAATAGAAACTGGCGCCCCCCCCCCTCTAAAAGAAACTGGCACCCCCCCTAAAAGAAACTGGCGCCCCCCCTCTAAAAGAAACTGGCGCCCCTCCCCTAAAAGAAACTGGCGCCCCCCCCCTATAAGAAACTGGCGCCCCCCCTATAAGAAACTGGCGCCCCCCTATAAGACGCTGGCGCCCCCTAACTCACGCCCCCCCCCCAATCAAAATTCCTGGCTACGCCCCTGCTTGGGTGCAAAGCGGCCCTGATGACTTTCTCTTCACCAAGGTAGATTTAACTTACATGTCTACTAGTACATGTAATTCGTGTCGTGAGAGGGTTTGACGTACACATTACCTGATACAAAGTCGAACGAAAATCGAACTTGAGTCGAGATGCCGATACATTATACAATAATTATAACTGACCGCTGATCCGCCTGCATGGCTATGTGCCTAATGCACTCCAACTTCTAACGTAGAATAGAAGTAAAATAAATCAAATCTCTGCTCAGTCTGCAGATGTCTATTATTCATTCTCGATATGAATCATTAACCGACTGGAACGTGAGTATGAACTTATTATTCGCACATGAGTGAAAGTTAATTCGTATAATGGCGAAAAATATAATTTCAAAAGAAACTATACATAACCGCGCCGGGTATCCGCACGCGAAGGCGTATTCAACATGCCAGTGAAGTATGAGACAGACTAGGCCCATGGGCTAAGGTCTGCGATGCTTCACGCCTGCCCCTATCTTCAGCAGGTCAAGGCTGGTGGGAGGTCTGCACCCTCTATTTGCCTCTGGCAGCCGCAGACCCCCCCCCCCACGCTGTCTCGCAAGTCGACCCAGGGTACTCGTCCCCGCGTGTGTTCAAGGCAGTCCCTAGGGCTGCTGGACAGACTGGGCTCCGGCGCTGGCGACCCTATCCAGTGGCTTCGGCCGAATTTGGGTATGCGGGTCTGGCTCGCCAACCTGCAGGCCGTGGTACTGCTCAACGTACTCTCTAATGCCTAAGGTGTTGACCGTGCCGATGGGCTGGAAGGCCGGGGAGTAGTCCGGTCGCAAGCGGTCCCCCTCCTGGTGTCGGGCCAGCCTTGAGGGTGCTATTGGCCTACTGCCCGGTCAGGTGGAGCGGCCGGGTGGGTACCGCGCCCCTTTGAGGGTAGCCCACCAACCTTTTATCATGGCCTTCGAGCCGACTATGGATAACTACTGACGGGGGGCGCAGGCGCCGCGAATAGGCCGCGAGGCCCCTATCGCAACCCCAAGGTAAAAGAGCACAAGGATTAGCCTTGGGGGTGCGCCCAGTCCCCGCCAGTAGTCGGCAGGTCCGCAGTGGAGGCATCGGCGACCCTCATCCGGCCGGAGTCCCGGACGAAGGCGCGGAGGTCTCGGATATTGTCCGCGGTGGTCAGCTCGTCCATCCGCTGGGGGTGGCCGAGGTATTTGTGCCGCGCCTTGTTGAAGTAAGGGCAGAAGGTGACGTGATGCTCCGCGGTCTCCTCTCCTATGCCACAGAAGGGACAGGTGGGAGGGCAACCGGTTTGCAACGATATATGTCTCTGGAAGAATCCGTGGCCGGTTAGGACCATGCACATCTCCCTGAGGTCGGTTCTGTTAAGCGAAATCAGATAATCAGAGACTTTCCTGTTCAGGTTAGGCATGGCAGAGCGGCTCTGCCTGTACTCGGTGCAGCTGTTCCAGTGGAGCTGGTGCTGCTGATGGAGCCACCTGTTGATATGGCGGGTGACTTGCGACCTGGGGGTGGGTAGCCTAATCAGACGGTGGTTGCCGTCTGGGTTGCTGCCCTCCTTGGCGAGAGAGTCCGCGAGCTCGTTGCCCAGGATGTTGCTGTGACCAGGTGTCCAGATAATTCTAATCCTGTTAAGGACTGAGAGAGATTGCACACTGCGGTGGCATTGAGATACTGTAGCAGCGGAGATATTCTCAGTGGTTAAGGCCTTAATAGCAGCTTGGCTATCAGTGTAGAAATTAATGTCAAAATTATTAATGTTCGCCTGAAACAGTTGCTGGGCACACTGCTCAATGGCGCAAATTTCAGCTTGGAAAACTGAGGTGTTCTCACCGAGGTGCAGACTTTCCTGGAGAAGCATCTTACCCTCGTGGAAAATGGCAATACCCGCTCCAGCGCGGCCGTTGAACAGCGAGCCGTCGGTGAAGCAGTGAATGCCCTGGCTGCGCCGGTTCACACCGACATCCAGCGGAATGTTGTCTCGGCCAGGGATGGCGGTCTTGAAGCCCCTCCTGATGTTGAGGGCGGGAGGTCGACTATCCACATTGCCCAGGTCCATGTGGATGTTGTTAAGGTCGCGGCGGACAAAGTCCATATGCGGGATTAATGTTTTCATTGGCATAAAGCCAGAGGGCGCGTTATTTAACGTTTTATCTCTGATAAGCCGGGAGGCAGACTTCATAGCCTCCGCCCTAATAAATAGGTGAAGCGGAGGTAGGTTAAGGATAGTGTTCAGCCCCTCGTAAGGGGTGGACGGGTACGCACCTGTGATGGCACGGCAAATGCTGCCCTGAAGCTGGTACAGCCGCTGACGGGCGGCCTTCTGCTCCAGCACGCTAGTCCAGATGAGACTCGCGTATGTGATACTGGGCCGGATGATGCCGGTATAAATCCAACGGACCGTTCTAGGCGAGAGGCCCCAAGTCGGCCCGATGGCTCTGCGCAGCTGGGCAAAGCAGCGTTTTGCCCGACCGATGACGTTATCAAGGTGCTTCGTCCAGCGCAGGTCATGCGTTAGCGTCACACCGAGGTATTTGACCTCCTTCTTGAAGGGGATGTTTCTGCCATAGACAGTGAGGTTTTTCATCTCCCACTTACGGCGCTTGGTGAAAACGACAGCGACAGTCTTAGTGACGCTGATTTTTAGGCCATGCTGTGTAGCCCAGTCGGCCGCCTTGTCGGCGAATTGCTGCATCAGGTTGCGCAGAGTGGCGGGGTCGGGTCCGCTGACGACCGCGGCAACGTCATCGGCGTAGCCCGCCCTGGTGATACTGCTGGGAATGTCAGCGGTTAGAAGTTCGTCCATGACGAGATTCCAGAGAAGTGGAGTTAGCACGCCACCTTGCGGGCCGCCTTTCATCACCGCCCGGGTGAGGGTAACGCCCATAAGTGTGGATGTCACAAACCTTTTGCGGATCATAAAATAAATCCAGCGAACAATGCTGTGTCTTACATTCCTGCGGGAAAGAGAATTTCTGAAGGAGCGGAAGAGGACATTGTCAAATGCTCCTTCGAAGTCAACGAACAACCCGCAAGCGAGTTGTTTGCTAAGGATGGCACTCTCAATTTTGGAGGTAATGGCGTGGAGAGCATGCTCAGTCGTCCTCCCAGGCTGGAAGGCGTACTGGTACTTACTGACAGGGTCGGAGCGCAGGTCGCACTCTCGAAGCCTCCACAGGATGAGCCTCTCCATCAGCTTAACACAAAAGGAAGTGAGGCTGATGGGCCGGAAGGATTTCACGTTGGTGTAGTCACCCTTAGCAGGTTTCGGGATGAACACGACTCTGGACATTCTCCAGATTGTGGGAATGTAACCTGTGGTATAACAGTCAACAAGCAATTTAGAGAAAGAATCAGCAAAGTTTTGCAGCTTTAGCGCCTCCTGCAGGATACAGGGGGCGATATTGTCAGGGCCAGACGATTTATACGGTTTAAAAGAATTTGCTGCCAGCTGGAGTAGCTGGGGGGTGGCGCACTGCTGGAAAAGCTTGTGATCACAAGGCCTGTGGTCATCGACCACGTACTCCGGTTCGTCAACCTGCGGAAAGCAGGTGGAGAAAAGAAGATTTAGCGAACCTTCGGCACTGGTAGTGTAGTTACCATCCAGGTGCAGAAGGGAGTTACACTGAGCTAGCGTGTCGTGCCTGAGAGTCCTGACCAGCCGGGCTGTGGGGTGTTGCCCTTCCAGGCCGGCGCAGTAGGCTTTCCAGGTGGTCTTCTTAGCCCTTCGGATAGCACTTTTGTACATCCTCAGAGCAGAGTGGTAGTTCTCCCAATCCTCTGGGGTATTCGAGCCGTTTGCGAGGCGTTGCAGTCGGCGGGTGTTTTTCTTCATGCGAGTGAGCTCTTGACTCCACCAAGGAGAGTATTTCTTCCTGCAAAACAGCTTAGGGGCGTTAGCGCGTATGGCGGTGTTTAGGATCTCAACGAGGGAGTTGCACCGATGCTCAATGCCAGGGAGATCCTCGCTGGAGTCCGGTAAGTTGGCTTCGGTCAGGAGTTTTAGCAGGTCTCTTCGAAAACCTGTCCAGTCGGCCTTTTTCAAATTAAGGCGGTCCCGGTTCTCATGACGGGCTCCGACGGAGCTGATGCTGTACTGAATGTACGAGTGGTCGGAAAGCGATGGGAGGTCATCCCTAACCAGCCAGCTGTGGACCTGATTGAGGGCGTTGTTGGAGACGAGAGTGAGGTCGATAACCTCACGCCGATTAGAGACAATAAATGTGGGTTTGCTGCCTCTGTTGCAAATGTGTAACGAGGAGGAGTTAATGAAATCAATTAGTAAGTCACCGCGCCTGTTAGTATCGCTACTAGACCAGGCAGTGTTGTGGGCGTTAGCATCGCAGCTAACGATAAGCTTCCGATCCTGGAGATTACAGAAGTCCGCCAGCTCCTGCAGGAGGGGGGGAGGGACGTCTCCTGATGTCCAGGTAAGCGGAAACGAAGGTCAAGTCAAAGACTGAGAAAGTACACATGTCTTTAGAGCAAAACATTGGCATAATAGTGGCCGGGAGGTCGTTTTTGACGAGGGCGATAGCTCTGGGGGTGTCGTTCGCGCAGAGGTACAGAACCTGATAGCCTGGCGGCAGGCAGGTCGGCTTCCCCTTGCGGGTATACGGTTCCTGAATAAGGTAGATGTCAACTTCCTTGTTGGCAAAGGTGCCTGAAAGGTTGCTAGATGCTGCAAGGGCGTGGTGCAGGTTGATCTGAATAATGTGCAGGTTAACAGGTTGGTTCGCCGGCGGCGGATTATTTATTTGGTTGCTGGTGGCAGTGTCATCATTGGGCTGGCCGTTAAGGTTCGCCCTCAGCGCCCCGCTCCTAGTTTGGCACGGGGTTGGGAACGGCATTACTCGTTCCCAGAGCTATCCGAGCTCACGGACTCACCTCGGCGCCGATCGCCGGCTGGACGACGCCTGAGCAGCAGGTGGAAGACGATCTTCCACGCTCCGATGTAGGCGGCAAAATCGTCCTTCTTGAGGGCGTCTTCCCACTCCGCGGAGAAACCCATGTACAGGGTCTTGCCGGGAGCGCCTTTTGCCGGAACCTCCTTGAAGGCCCGGATACCGTCCTGAGGTAGGTCGGGGTTTTTACTGAGGAGCCGGGCGCGGATCTCCTCGATGCTTCTCGAGCCGGAGTAGAAGGCTCGGTAGCGCCTGCAGGGCGGCGGTGGTCGGGCACGCTCAACGACCAAGGCGGGAGAGCGGTCGTGCAGGTGTCCCAGGAGATGGACACCAGGTTAGCCAGCGCGAGCTCGAGCTGGGCTTCGTCCTTGAAGGCGAGGATGACGCTGCCGTTGGCGTTTCGAATCGCCTCGACTTTGATGTCGAGGGCGTCGTTTTCCCAGAGGAAGTCATCAATCATGCCGATTGATGCTTCCATCTGGGCGGTGGTCAGCGTACCGCTAGCCGCGCGCACGCAGATTTTAAATTTCGGCTCCGTCGCCACTTTGGCGTACGTGCCAGCATTGGCCTCCTTTGGCCTCTTGGGGTCCAGCGAGGGGTCGGTACGCTCGTCTGGCTGCTGCCTTTTCCGCTCAGAGCCAGCCGAGGTTTTATCATCGCGCCTGCGACGGTTGACGACCTGGAAGCCGTCATTTTGAGACGCCCCTGTAGCGGGGGTAGAGGTGGACGCACCTGAGCGAGGTGTGGGGGTTTCCGCGGGATTCGCGGCAGAATCAACCTCCATGTTGGAGGGTTGGGGGATTGACGGACCCCCGGCCGCGGGAATTGACGGCTCCCGAGCCGTGTCAGGTGGTTTTGATTTATCCATGCAGAGTAGGCTGAAATGGAAAAACTGAAATGTAGAAAAGAGGGGGGTAACCGCTCGGGGACTGGATATACCCCCAGCCAGCTCCGTGGAGCTACCCTCTGCCACGGTAAACAGCAGAGAAGCTTTGGGTTGCCGTCTTATCCCAGGATTGCTCCCAGGCGAGGCTCCGGCAGGCCCCCGGTCCACACTCTGCAAGATCAGGGGGCGGGAGGCCGGCTGCGGGCTTGGGACACAGGCGCCAGGTCGAGTTGACAGCCGACGCCCGAGCCCTCCCCCACAAGAGCGGCCCTCGAGAACCCGTGTGGTACCAGTTGCAACTAAGGGCTGTCGATGGGTAGTTGGCGCTTAGCCAGCAGCCAACTACTTAGCAGCCACCTGCCCCGCAAAAAAGCAGCAGGGGGGATCCGTCCCCCACCAGCAGACCAAGACGAGGAAGCTAGCCGCTTCCACGCCAGGCCAGAACGAAAAGGAGGGGGAAGAGCCTCCTCGAAAAACGAAAAGCTGGCGGATGTCACAGAGTCCCTCGGTTTAAGTTGCCGTTTGCCCCCCAGCCGACTATGGATAAACAAGCTATTTCTAGGGACGGGGACCCTTCTAAACCCCAACCTCAGTCCGAAGGACCGGCCGGCCCTGCTGGCAGATCCCAACCGACTGATTCAACTGTGGCAAAGGAAGGACCGGCTGGCTCTGCTGGCAGATCCGACCAGAGCTACCAAACTCAAAATACCCTAAGACCTGCCAGCTCCGCTGGTGGATCTAAGGGAACCGCGAGCTCTGAGCCTAAAGGACCGGCCAAATCTGGCAGATCCGATGAAGCTCAGCGGGCTCGGCTTGAGCGCAAACGCGCTAAACAACGCGCCAAAAGGCAGGCCAAGAAGGGAGCTGCGGGGGCCAAAGCGGCGGCGTCCACCATGGATGCTGAAGCGACTGGAGTCCCAAGGCAACCAGGCGGGCCGGCCGGTGGAAGCTCCAGTAGTTCAGCGGCGGCGCTCCCTGGAGCTGCTGCCGCGGCTGCTGAGGCCGAAACCACGGCGCAACAAATGGCCACTGCCAACAAGGAGGTTCCTTCGGGAGCTACCTTTGCGGCGAAGGCCAAGGCCAAAATCCCGGGAGTGATCATCCAAGGTCGCGACCAGGACTGGACCACTGATCAGCTTCAAAAAGTGTGGAGTGCTGTTGACTCCTATCTGATTGAGCTGACTGTCGAGGAGGGAATCTCCATCGGCGTTGAGCGGATGGTGCTGCGAAGCACATTCGTTCTTATTGCTCCTAGCAGCGAGGAGGACGCTCGGCGGCTGCTCCAGCGGCTACCGACGGTCTCCTTGGATGCTGACCTTGGTGGAGCTCTTTTTCTTCGCGAGGGCCAGCGTCCAAAGACGATACCCTATGTGGTTTTCGTCCCTGCTAAGAGCACCGCAGCTGGACCAGACGTTATTCGCCGGGTCCTACTGCGTCTGAACCCCGACCTCCCTGCTAGTGGACTGGTGTATCACCGCAAAGTCCGCAGGGGGGAGACGGGCAACTCAATTGTCCTCGGCCTTTCCAGCACTTGGGCGAGTCGGTACCCTAATGGATCCTCTTTCCAGCTGGGTGCCCTCAAGCTCAAGTTGCGCCGAGGAAAGTCTGCCAAAGGGAAGGCTACTGCCAACCCCGGCATCTCCGGCAAGAGCGGGGCGCAGTCTAAGGCCCAAGGAAAGGCGCAAGCCGATCCCAAAGCCAAAGCTGCATCTCGCCCCTCTGCTAGCAGCAGTTCGGCGACCGCGGTAACGGCTCCGGCCGAGCCCCGGGAACCAAACCTGCCAGTCGGAGAAGGAGTTGAGGACGAGGCCGGGTCTTCGGAATCCGAGCTCTCCTCGGCCACCTTGGTGGGGTCTGAAGGTAAAGATGCAGGTGAGGAAGCTTCCTCCATCCTGTCATCGGAGCCTGAGGACTCTGCTGGGGGGCCGGTGGGGGTGAGGAGGCCATGGACGTCGACCAACTCCCATCTCCCAGTCAAGCCCCAGCGGCCTGGGACGAGGACGATCTGTTGTCCAAGTCTCCTTGATGGCCCTGGGCTCTAGCCAGATATTGCATTTAATACAGTATGACTAAGCTCCACGCTGCCAAAGGAGCGACATTCTGTCTGCAAATAAATTTACAGCATTGCGTATCTGCGTCAGTAAATCTGATGAAGATTGCTGAGCTGTACAGGCCAGGCCTCATCCTGATCCAGGAACCCTGGATGCGCAACGGTAAGTTGCCCAACATTCCCTCTGGCTACTCTGATTTTTATGTGTGTGGCCCGGGGAACAGCCGCCCTAGAGCGGCTATCCTCGCTGCTAGCCATCTCCAGGCTTGGCTGAGGACTGATCTCTCTGATGGAGACCTTTGCGTCATCCAATCTAATCATTTCTCTCCGCGTACGTGTCTTGTTGCCTCGGTTTATATCCCAGGCGACAGAGACCCTGCTCCCGAGAGTTTACTGCGCCTTGCGCAGTACTGCGAGTCCCAGAACGCTGAGCTGTGCTTAGGGGGCGACCTCAACGCGCACCACAAGCACTGGGGCAGCAAAGATACCAACACTAGAGGAGAGGAGCTTCTGGCCCTCATCTCTAACACAAACCTCATGCTCTGCAACCGCGGCAGCACTCCTACCTTTAATAATGGCAGATGGACCGAGGTCCTCGACGCCACACTCGTTACCCCAAGACTCTTTGACAGAGTCAAGGAGTGGAGAGTCTGGTCTGAGGAGCCCTCCCTGTCTGACCACTGCTTTATCGCCTTTAATATCGCGGACACTAAAACCCAGTCTCCGATCACTTGGAGACGCAATATCCGCAACACTGATTGGGCGGCCTACAAGGCTGCCCTTGATCTGCACCTGCAGGAACTCACGGACTTACGTCCGATTGAGACCTGCGAGGATGTGGATCATATGGCTGAGACGCTGACAGGTTGCATTATTGCAGCCTACGAAGCGGCTTGTCCTGCTCGCGCCTACAGAGGCAAGACCTCGGCGCCGTGGTGGAACCCGGAGCTGGGGAAACTCAGGCGGAAGGCCAAAAGCCTTCATCGCCGTGCCATGAAGACCGGAAACCCGGAGGACATGGAGCTTTTCCGGCAAGCCTCCCGCAATTTCAAATCTGAAGTGCGCAAGGCCAAGGAATGTAAGTGGCGCCAATTCTGCAATGAATTGGATCAAGACAGACCTACTTCTAGGCTTGTCAAGGCCCTTACAATGGACAAAATGTCCAAATTAGCCATGATAAAAAAAGATGATGGCTCTCTTACTAAAGACCCTGAAGAAGTGCTTCAGCATATGCTTAGCACATTCTTCCCGAGGGTACCTACTGCTAGACCGGAGCCCAACCATTCGATGGATGGAGCCACCCTAGCGGCGGGCATTGTCACTGAAGACCTAATCGCTCGTGCGGTCAGAACCTTCAAACCCTTCAAATCTCCTGGACCTGATGGTATCTACCCTGTTCTCCTTCGTGAAGCAGCCAAGATACCCTCGTTCCTGAGACTCACCCGCAATCTTATGCGGGCCTCTATCCAGCTGGGATACGTTCCCAAAAGCTGGACTGAAGCTCGAGTAGTCTTTATTCCCAAACCTGGGAAGGGTGACTACCAAAGCGTCAAGGCCTTCCGGCCAATTAGCTTAACGTCAGCAATGCTTAAGCTCACTGAGAGGCTTATTCTCTGGCGGCTGCTCTCCTGCGAGCTGACAGCGATGCCCCTCAGCAATAATCAGCACGCCTTCCGTACCGGGAGGTCGACTGACAGCGCCCTGCATGCGATTGTCGAAAAGATTGAACGGGCGGTACTGGGTGACGGTTACGCCCTGGCTCTCTTTCTTGACATTGTTGGCGCCTTCGACAACGTTATCTTTGAAGCGTTTCAGAGGGCCCTTCAAAATCGCAAAGCTCATGCTACCCTCATACGGTGGATCATGTACATGATCTCCAACCGTACGGTCACTGCCCAACTTCTTGGGCAAACTGCCTCCACCAGAGTCTGTAAGGGTGGACCCCAAGGCGGAGTCCTCACCCCGACGCTCTGGAACCTGGTCATGGACGCTCTTCTGAGTGACTCCCGACCTGACCCCGTCTTCAAAGTCGGGTATGCTGATGACGTCACGGCCATTGTGGCAGGACCGTCTCCCAGCACGCTCAGGGATCTGATGCAGAGCTTTATCCGCAAAGCAGAATCCTGGGCCAATGACAATGGTTTGGAACTCTCTGAGCCCAAAACCGTTGCCATTATGTTTACCAGCAGACTACGCTGGAACATACGTCCTCTGCAGCTCTACGGCAGAGATATTGCCTTCGCGCACCAGACCAGATGTCTCGGGGTCACACTTGACCACCGGCTCAACTGGTCCTTCCACGTGAAAGCAAAAGCTAAGCGTGCCTCAGCCATCCTGGCCCAGCTCCGACGAGCACTTGGCACTTCTTGGGGTCTATCCCCAAAGCGGCTTTGGTGGATCTATACTTCCGTAGTTAGACCTGCCATTACGTACGCCTCTGTTGTCTGGGTTAGCGCTACCCAGGTCAAAAGCCATGCAGACCTGCTCAACACGATCCAAGGCAGAGCGTGTAGGCTCATCTGCAACGCCACCAGGTCCACGCCCTTTGCTGGCATGGGGGCCTTTCTTAATCTTCCGCCTCTTGACCTCTTCATCAGGGGTGAGGCGGCTAGAACGACGCGGCGTCTAATTGATGCCGGCGTCAAATTCATTTACATGAGAGCACCTGCTAAGCGGAACCTTGTCCCGCATAGCGATCTGTGCCTCAACTTTCTCAACGAGTGTCAGGCCAATCGCGTCTTCACCGATGGCATTGCCTCAACGCTCAACCTGAGACAGCGCTACTCCGTAGCTATCGACTCGCGCGATAACATCAATGACCATTGGAACCCTGGTGAGCTTCATTGCTACACCGACGGTTCTAAGCAGTCAGCCAACACCGGCTTTGGTGTTGGAATCTTTCTGAACGGGAGGGTCATCGCTACCCACGCTCAATACACTGGGGTCAACTCCAGTGTTTTCCAAAATGAAGTTCTGGCCATCAGCTCCTGCACTGCAGAGCTTCTCGCCACTGGCGTTACTGGTAAGAACATCATTTTCCATTCGGACAGCCAAGCTGCCTTGCACGCCATCAGTGGCTGCAGCACCAACTCTGCTACAGTCCTTGACTGTATCAAACTCCTCAATGTGTTGGGTTCCGCCAACAAAATTACCCTTAAGTGGGTTCCGGGGCATGTGGGGATCCGAGGAAATGAGTTGGCTGACACCCTTGCAAAAGTTGGTGCCTCCGGCTCCTCTCTCGGCCCCGAACCTCTTGTCCCGATCCTGGCTGTGTCATCGACTCGCGCATCAAAGCGTGGATCAGGACTCAGCACCGCTCGACTTGGGCGAACCGCACGAACTGCAGGCAATCCAGAGGCGCTGTCCCTGAGCCCTCTCACCAGCTCCGGAAGCTCCTCTTGCGCCTCTCGCGCAGAGACATCCGGGCTGCCACCATGACCCTCTCTGGTCACGGCTGCTTCTCCAGGCACCAGTACCTGCAGGGCAACGCCACCAACGCCACCTGTAGTTTCTGCAACTCAGGTGACGAAACCGCTGAGCATTTCGTCAGCATCTGTCCCGCCTTCACGCGGGCCAGACTCACTTACCTCGGGCCACACACATCTATTACTGAAGCGTGCAAACCCGAAAACTTTAATCAGCTCATGCGCTACCTTCGGGCCACCCGCAGGGCTGAACTCTCCTTTCCAGAGAGCACCATAGCTGCTGGCGACACTGGGGGACCTCCCTGGGCGGCGCCAACCCTCCGTCCATAGCGACGCGTCGGCCGTTCAGGGACTAGCGGAATGGGCGCCCGCGCCTTCCCGCTGTGTCCCCTCCGGGACAGCCCTGCAGCTAAGTCAAGTAAGTCAAGCGCCGGGTATCCATGGAGACGACGCAAAATACGATCGTAAAATGAGGCCAACCGTTTTTTTTAATAAACCTGTATCTGCATTATGTCGCCCCTATCGATCAGTTAGTTATTATATATTCGCGAATTTTTGGGAATGTCCTTTTTTCGAAATATTTTTCTCAAACGAAATGTAATTAAAGAGACATGCAGGATCGAGCCGCGTCTAAAAGAAAAAGAGAGAAGAAGAAGAGAGAGAGAGAGAGAGAGAGAGAGAGAGAGAGAGAGCGGTGCATCTCGGAATAAATGAGACGCTCAGAACTAATTGGAATGCTGCGCTGAATTGAGCTCCCTGGGGAATGTTGCGATTCTCTTCTCAGTGCCTGTAGTGTAATACCCTAAAGAAGATCTTGCCATAAATATTCAATTCTTCTACTTACAAAATATGCGCATTGCATTGGCCATTGAAGTTAAACGAACAATACCGCCATGCATGAAAGCAACAAGTAGGCGGGAGTCCACCGTACGGAGAATGAACCTTTCTGGGCTGCATGTTCTTTTAGTTAAAAGCAATTCAACAGTTTTTTTTCAACTTCGCGTTGATGCACTGCATGGGGAGCTACTGCCTGCATGCAAAAATGATTTTAGGGGGTTGTAGCCTTAAGTGGTTAGAGCACCCCACTCGCGACTGAAAGGTCCAGGGGTTCGATTCTCGACCCAGCACTGCACTGGGAACAATTTTTGTCATTGAGCAAGACACTACTAATACTCGGCATTGCTTCAGTTCACCCAGCTGTAAAATGGGTGCCAGCATTAGCTGGGGTAATTGACGGTGTGTGTGGCGACCCTCCCCCCCCAGTCCTTGGACTGAACAGCCGAACAATAGCTGCGGCTGAGCTTTCGGTTGCATATTTGGCCATTTGGGCGGATGCAATAAGTTACTATTGAATATTACTAAATGCATTTCCAAGAAAGTCGATCGTTCAACGTCTTTCTACTGTAGTTGTCCACGCGGTTCAAAGGAGAATAGATAGTGAACAAAAGTGCAAACGATGAACTCTTACCGATATAGCGCGATGCTATCAGTGGCTATGCAACTCCATTTAGTGCTATTTGTATAGTGTCTATATAGCTTCATCATTAGACTAGAGAATCGCCATTTAATCGGGACAATGCGCGGATCGAGTTTCTCGACCCTATAGTAGCGATCGGTCGGAGGGAGGGGCGAGATAAAGGTTCAAACAAATTATAGGAACTGCAGACGGAGTCGTCCTGTGTGTTTTGTAACCGAGTAAAAATGAGTCACGCACTTAGAGGATGGGAATTATATGAAGCTTTCTCTTCGATTTTACGTAATAGTGCGCTTGTATTGATAAAATTTGCAAATAACCAGAAATGCATGACTACTTTAATGCATTTTAGTCACTGAATCAGGTTTATCCGTTCACTGCCTTTCACAGTCCGTCATCTGTTCACTACAGTATCTGACACAGTCTGTCATCTGTTCACTACAGCCTCTGACACAGTCTGGCATCAGTTCAGAAACATCTGACACAGTCTGGCATCAGTTCACTACAGTATCTGACACAGTCTGCCATCTGTTCACTACAGTATCTGACACAGTCTGTCATCTGTTCACTACAGCCTCTGACACAGTCTGGCATCTGTTCAGAAACATCTGACACAGTCTGGCATCAGTTCACTACAGTATCTGACACAGTCTGCCATCTGTTCACTACAGTATCTGACACAGTCTGTCATCTGTTCACTACAGCCTCTGACACAGTCTGGCATCTGTTCATTCAGTATCTGTCACAGTCTGGCATCAGTTCACTACAGTATCTGACACAGTCTGCCATCTGTTCACTACAGTATCTGACACAGTCTGTCATCTGTTCACTACAGCCTCTGACACAGTCTGGCATCAGTTCAGAAACATCTGACACAGTCTGGCATCAGTTCAGAAACATCTGACACAGTCTGGCATCAGTTCAGAAACATCTGACACAGTCTGGCATCAGTTCAGAAACATCTGACACAGTCTGGCATCAGTTCACTACAGTATCTGACACAGTCTGCCATCTGTTCACTACAGTATCTGACACAGTCTGCCATCTGTTCACTACAGTATCTGACACAGTCTCTGTCATCTGTTCACTACAGTATCTGTCACAGTCTCTGTCATCTGTTCACTACAGTATCTGTCACAGTCTCTGTCATCTGTTCACTACAGTATCTGACACAGTCTGTCATCTGTTCACTACAGTATCTGTCACAGTCTCTGTCATCTGTTCACTACAGTATCTGTCACAGTCTCTGTCATCTGTTCACTACAGTATCTGTCACAGTCTCTGTCATCTGTTCACTACAGTATCTGACACAGTCTGTCATCTGTTCACTACAGTATCTGACGCAGTCTGTCATCTGTTCACTACAGTATCTGACGCAGTCTGTCATCTGTTCACTACAGTATCTGACGCAGTCTGTCATCTGTTCACTACAGTATCTGACACAGTCTGTCATCTGTTCACTACAGTATCTGACACAGTCTGTCATCTGTTCACTACAGTATCTGACACAGTCTGTCATCTGTTCACTACAGTATCTGACACAGTCTGTCATCTGTTCACTAACATCTGTCACAGTCAGGCATCAACTCAAAAGTGCAAAACCAACGCTGGCCTTTAAAAGACTTAATTTAGTCGAACACATTGGTCGCACTCATATACATGATTTATTGTAATATATTAGCTTTTTTATTATCATCAATAAGTTATTAGGAGACGCATACATGTATATGAGCTAACAGTACAAACTTATACACTCTGACTGTGCACTTTATAATAAAAAAGTCGTTTGCTCCTAACACACGCTTAGCTAATTAATAAACAAGTTTTTTGTCAGCACAAAACCACAATCTGATTGTGAAAATGTAGAGGTACTAATTATTCCTTGTGAAAAGAATATAACGCAAATTATGTTCAAGGTAGATGTTTAGGATTTAAAACAACAACACACGCGATGGACAAGACTAAATATAAACAACTCTGCATTAGTACAAAGCTCTACTTTCTTAGAGTCTGGCCATAGACAAATTCGCGGTAATAAAAAATCCGACTTCCGAAAATCGAACGTAGCGTACTGATCAACGCGGTTTAACAAATTGACGCGAAAGCGTACAGACACTGAAGGATTAACATATTTGTGCAATGTATGAGCATGGATGAACTATAGTCAGTCCGTTACAGTTATATTGTACTTGACTAAAGTACAAAAGTTAAACAGTTATAAAAGGGCTTCTTGAGTACAGCTGTTTTCATTGGAGCTATTTAACATGCTAAAAAGGAATGTTTCAATTTAATATTTTACTATCTAAATGGTTCACAATATACCTAAACCAGGGGTCAGAAAACTTTTTTACCTCAAGGACCAGATAGAGAATTCAGCTCATGTCTGCGGGCCAGATGAGCCTGGAAAGGAGAGGGAATTAAAGATGAGAGATGAGAGAAGAGAGTAGAGACGATAGATGGGATGAGAAAAAAGAGAAGGGAAGAAGAGAGAGAAGAGAGAGAAGAGAGGAGAGACAAGAATAGAGGGGAGAGAATTGAGAGAGAAGAGAGGGGAAGAGGAGAGGAGAGGGGAAGAGGGGAGAGAAGAGAGAAGAAGAGAGGGGAGAGAACTGAGAGAGAAGAGAGAAGAGAGAAGAAGAGAGGGGAAGAGGAGAGGGGGACAGGGGAGAGAAGAGAGAAGAAGAGAGGGGAAGAGGAGAGGGGGACAGGGGAGAGAAGAGAGAAGAAGAGAGGGGAGAGAATTGAGAGAGAAGAGAGGGGAAGAGGAGAGGAGAGGGGAAGAGGGGAGAGAAGAGAGAAGAAGAGAGGGGAGAGAATTGAGAGAGAAGAGAGAAGAGAGAAGAAGAGAGGGGAAGAGGAGAGGGGGACAGGGGAGAGAAGAGAGAAGAAGAGAGGGGAGAGAATTGAGAGAGAAGAGAGGGGAGAGAAGAGAGAGAAGAGAGAAGAAGAGAGGAGAGAGAAGAATAGAGGGGAAAGAATTGAGAGAGAAGAGAGAAGAGAGAAGAAGAGAGGGGAAGAGGAGAGGGGGACAGGGGAGAGAAGAGAGAAGAAGAGAGGGGAGAGAATTGAGAGAGAAGAGAGGGGAGAGAAGAGAGAGAAGAGAGAAGAAGAGAGGAGAGAGAAGAATAGAGGGGAAAGAATTGAGAGAGAAGAGAGAAGAGAGAAGAAGAGAGGGGAAGAGGAGAGGGGGACAGGGGAGAGAAGAGAGAAGAAGAGAGGGGAGAGAATTGAGAGAGAAGAGAGGGGAGAGAAGAGAGAGAAGAGAGAAGAAGAGAGGGGAGAGAATTGAGAGAGAAGAGAGGGGAGAGAAGAGAGAGAAGAGAGAAGAAGAGAGGAGAGAGAAGAATAGAGGGGAAAGAATTGAGAGAGAAGAGAGAAGAGAGAAGAAGAGAGGGGAAGAGGAGAGGGGGACAGGGGAGAGAAGAGAGAAGAAGAGAGGGGAGAGAATTGAGAGAGAAGAGAGGGGAGAGAAGAGAGAGAAGAGAGAAGAAGAGAGGAGAGAGAAGAGAGAGAAGAGAGGGGAGAGAATTGAGAGAGGAGAGAGAAGAGAGAAGAAGAGAGGAGAGAGAAGAGAGAGAAGAGAGAGAAGAGAGGGGAGAGAATTGAGAGAGGAGAGAGGAGAGAGAAGAATAGAGGGGAGAGAAGAGAGAGAAGAGAGAGAAGAGAGGGGAGAGAATTGAGAGAGGAGAGAGAAGAGAGAAGAAGAGAGGAGAGAGAAGAGAGAGAAGAGAGAAGAGAGAAGAAGAGAAGGGAAGAGGAGAGGGGGACAGGGGAGAGAAGAGAGAAGAAGAGAGAGAAGAGAGGAGAGAGAAGAGAGAAGAGAGAAGAGAGAAGAGAGAAGAGAAAGCGCTGAGAAGAGACAAAAGCCTTGAGCGGGCCGTATTGCTATGGTGAAGTTTCAAAGGTCCCGAAAGCCCGGATGGAGAGAGGCTTCAAGGACGCATGTGGCCCGCTTAAACGATTTAAATTCGTTTTACCGAAGCGGGTTTCCTAAACATTCGCCATAAACAAAATCGGTCAAAAAATCGGTTGATTTCGGTTAGTCTCTGGCAGCATTTAATAAAAATGCTTGATACACTCGCCAGTTTCACCAGTTTCACAAAACGCCTGAGCTTGCTGTAGCTTCATTCTCAGAAGCTTATAAATTACCTTATAGGCTTAGAATTACCCGCACTTTCTTAGATCAGAGCACCGGCGGGATGCTGGCAGCGAGTGAGCTGTGACGCCGGTGCTGTCGGTTCAGCAGGCACCGGGGCACCGTCTCCTGAATCATGTCCGTGATGGAGTTGCGGCCCAGGCCCGGCTGGGGCAGCAGTATCCTGGCTGGGTCGTGAAGCTGACACGGCTGCAGCTGTTGCTGCTGTTGCTGCTGTTGCCTCAGTTGTCTCATGGGACTGACAGGCGAGTAGTAACAGCTCGAGCATCCGTTGCCATGGAAACTGCCGCCGGCGTGTCCGTGCTGAAAGAACTGGTGCGCATCCGTGTTGTTATTATTGTTGCTAACGCTGCTATTGTTGTTGTTGTTATTGTTGTTGATGCCGGAGTACACTCTAGCGTAGTGCGATGTGGTGCAGCATGAGTAGAAGAACAGGCCGACTCCGCTGAGCAGCAGGATGGTGCCGGCTGCCAGGGTGGCCCGGTGACCGGTCACCAATGCCGCCCAACCGGTAAGAGCGGCGCCGATGACCAGACAGCTCAGGATGAGGCAGATGAGGCTGGCGAACAGCGCGCGACGACAACGGGACGGAGTGCACTCGCACCGGCCGATGTAGGACTGAATGCCGCTTCTGTGCAGTTTGGCTCGCCGATGCCTCTGCTGCTGCTGCTGCTGCTGGTGATGCCGCAGCAGGGAGGGAAAGTGCACCTCAAAGCTGCTGGCCTGCTGCGATGGAGGCGGAGGTGGCGGAGACTGCTGCTGCTGCTGCTGCTGCTGCTGCTGTTTTTGGGATCCATTGTTACCGTCGCATTCGATGATGACATCCTGCAGCAGCTGGTGCTGCTGATGATGATAGCCCGGATGCAGCTGATGATGAGACTGTGCCGCAGCTGGCGAGAGCTGCTGATGATGGAACTGAGGCAGATCCGGCGGTGGAAATGGGAATTTAGTGCCACTGGCAGGGACCGCGGAGTCCTTGGCTGGCGCAGGATGAAGACGGATCATTGTGCTTTGGTTGTGGAGCGATTGGAGCGATGGGTTCCCGGCTGTCACAACCGCTCTGACTGCCGAGTGTGGGGGGGTTTATCTGCCTTCCCTGCATTTTCCCCTCAATCCCCCGCGGGACCCTCTTTAGAGCTTGTCGATCTGCAAATGCTGTAGCAAGAAAAAAGTCTGCCATTCACACACAGCAGATGCGCGATTGGCCCGCCATGGCGGTGAGCGACGGCTGGGGAGTGGGCAGACAGGGGACTCACAAATTCCAACCCCCTCCGTCCCTAGCTGTTTGCTGTAGTATTTCCAGCGACCTCATCCGCCACAATGGGATGCGGTGGCCTTGAGTAGCTGCCTGAATGTCGCCATTATTGAAGACTCAGGTGTAAGGCAATGGCAAGGAGGCCCAGAAGCAGTACTTGGCATTGCAACTCTTCCATTTTGAGATGGAACAAACAATATACCAAACAATATAACATCTTTTTGGTTCAGTTTGCGACATCAATGATTTTAAGCTGGTTCTCATTCATCAGTTACATCCAGTGTTGACAAGAAGTCTGTTAGTTGTGCATGAAGCTGAAAAGAAACAACTACAGTCAGTCCTGTAAGAGTTTCCGATCCAGGTTCTGGCTCAGGGACTCCTTGGCAACGGTTTTGCTGGGCTGGAAAATGACACATTAGGCCCGCTACCGCTGACTATGACCATAAAGATTTGGGACTTTTAAATCCTCAGGCAAACGCGACTTATATAGAGGAAGAGAATATAGTTGAATTGTCGTCAGCTGAGGAAAGGGGAAGAGAAGGGAGCAGAAGAGGATTGGGGATAATAGAATGTCTGAAAATTTCCAACGTAATAAGATTTGCTTGGAGAGATTCAAGAGGCCGCCCAGGAGAAGATGCAGCGATAAGTTTTCTAGACTGGGAAAACTTCTTCAACACTCTGACGGGTGTGCATGCACTTACAAAAGCACTTGGCTCTCAAAGCTTTTTGCAAGGATGCTCTTCGGATCGGATCAATGGGCCGCGTTCGGTCCACTTACCCACCAATCGATCGGTCGCTCTTGAAAACGGCGGCAACTTCTACTTAGGCAGCTATAGCTCAATTCTCTCAGAAGAATGCCGCTTTTTAGTTTTGCTCCTATTGCTAATTTTCTTCTTAACGCTTCAGCAATAGTCTGAGACAGCAACGGGTGAAGGCTTAAGTAATTAACTAATAAGTCTGATTGTGGATTTTTCCTCAGACTTCCGCATAGGGTTCATTCAGATTGTCTTGTGTTGGCTTATTATTTCAAGCTTCCCCTTAGCACCATAGACAATCCGTTTCTTAGAATCCACCCAACCATTGGAATGAATTTCCCTATTTCCCGTAAATCCCGTATTACCGTCTGCTCAACGGCACCAACTCCACCAAGCAGCCTCCCTCAGCTCGGGCAATAATGGAAAACGTGTCTTTCGGTCGCAACTTCGCCATCAGGTTTAAGAAGAACTCGTTTCACACTTGGCTGAGCAAACTTGAAAGTAAGCTCTTTCATCGCTTGGAGTGGCTCGTTTGTTGTGCATACAAATTTGCATCTATTTTTGCCTTTGTACTCAGCTGCAGTCTCTGCTCTTCAGTGTAGATGCGACACTCACGGCGTCATTAACTTGGTGAAACCAGAGTAGAACTTCTGCACTGAGGGATCTGCTTAAAAAGATTTTCAGATTAATGCACAAGGAACAGAAGGGTGTAAATAGACAAAGTAGAAGAGAAAAGTAAACAAAGTAAAAAGAGAAGTAGACAAAGTAGAGGGAAGTAGACAAAAGAGAGAGAAAAGTAATATAAGTAGAGAGAGAGAGAGAGAGAGAAGTAGACAAAGGAGAGAGAGAGAGAGAGTAGTAGACAAAGTAGAGAGAGAAGTAGACCAAGTAGAGAGAGAGAAGTAGACATAAGAGAGTAGACAAAGTAGAGATAGAAGTAGACAAAGTAGAGCGAGAGAGAAGAAGACCAAGTAGAGAGAGAGAGAAGTAGACAGAAGAGAGAGTAGACAAAGTAGAGATAGAAGTAGACAAAGTAGAGCGAGAGAGAAGTAGACAAAGAAGAGAGAAAAGTAGACACAGCAGAGAGAGAGAGTAGTAGACAAAGAAGAGAGAAAAGTAGACAAAGTAGAGAGAAAGAATTCGACAAATAAGAGTGAGAGCGAAGTAGACAAAGTAGAGAGAGAATTAGACAATGAAGAGTGAGAGAGGAGTAGACAAAGGAGAGAGAGAAGTAGACAAAGTTGAGAGACTAGCAGCAGTAAGGATAAGAAGCAGGAGTACACAAACACACACACAGAGAAGCAGAGCAGGCCAGTCGCAGCCTTAGCAAACCCGAGCAGTTAATGAGCTCAATTACGTTTGCCGACTCCCGTTCGGAAAGCCGAGAGCCCATAATCTCCTTTACCATCCCCAAACGCCAAAAGGCTACTTTTTTGCGGCAAACTCGCCAAGTCGTCTCCTCAGCCTCCCGCCTCCTCAGCAGCTTCATCAGCGCGGCATTGACTGCTTGAAGCGGTTACATTGCATCTATTCTTGGAATTTTGGTATCGAATGGGTCAACTGTAGGCTTTGCCAGCTCGGCTTTCCCAGAATCCTCCCCCCGCAAGCTTTGAGCACAAGCTATTCTTCATCATCATTTCGTCTCCCTTTCAATGAGTGCCATGCCAGGCGTGGGTAGGATAAATCAGAGCCCGGAGACTTAATCCCAGCTCAGACGGGACCTCCATCTAGGAAGTAGCAGGCAGCTGGAATCCTCAGCTTTTCTGCTCTGCGGTCTCCATTCGATTTTCCCACTTCTCGAATAATCTGCATTATTTCAGAAGTTTTCTTTCGATTACTGTGCTTATGATTAACACTGCGCGCTTAGGATTAGCACTGCGTGCTTATGATTAATACTGCGCGCTTAGGAGTAGTACTGAGCGCTTATGAATGATACTGCGCGCTTATGATTAATACTGCGCGCCTATGATTAGCAGTGCGCGCTTATGAATGATACTGCGCGCTTAGGATTAATACTGCGCGCCTATGATTAGCACTGCGCGCTTATGATTAATACTGCGCGCCTATGATTAGCACTGCGCGCTTATGAATGATACTGCACGCTTATGATTAATACTGCGCGCCTATGATTAACGCTGTGCTCTTTTGATTAACATTGCGCGCTTATGATTAACACTGCGCACTTACGATTAACACTGCGCTCTTAGAAGTAACACTGCGCGCTTATGATTAACACTGCGCGCTTAGAATTAATACTGCGCACTTATGAAACTGCGCGCTTATGGTTAACACTGCGCGCTTATGGTTAACACTGCGCGCTTATGATAAACACTGCGCACTTATGATTAAGACTGCGCGCTGATAAATAACACTGCGCACTTACGATTAACACTGCGCTCTTAGAAGTAACACTGCGCGCTTATGATTAACACTGCGCGCTTAGAATTAATACTGCGCACTTATGAAACTGCGCGCTTATGGTTAACACTGCGCGCTTATGGTTAACACTGCGCGCTTATGATTAACACTGCGCGCTTATGAAACTGCGCGCATATGACACAATACAAAAAACTCCCTCAAGAATGCATGCATTTCATTGCTTGATGCTTGAAAACACTTGCCATATGTCTAACAAAATTTTGCGCATTTCGAATAATTAGGGGAATCGGTTGCACTTTTGTGTTTCACTGTTTACACAGATAAAGCAGGGCGAGTAAAAAAGCCTCGCTCGCTCCTGCCTCAGAACAGCAAGCAAGGGATCAATCAACTCCGCCTAAGGGCACACAGGATGAGGGAGAGAGGGGAGAGAGAGTGGGCGAGCGAGCATTGGGGGGGGGGGTGGCCTCAATCCCCTGTCATGTCATAATTATTGATAGCCATAAGCATGGCCACATATTGGTTCTCTGCTTCCACTCCCCACTCTCTCCCCTCCCCTCATATTCCATCTTTATGAGCGTGCAAACGATACGCTATTTGGGCTGGGCTACAAAGTGAGCAGTGCTCAGGCTGTGCCTCTCGGACTTTGTTGACTCTGTCTAGATTTACTATCAGCCTGATGTTTCTTTCTGCATTGCTTTTGATTAGTTGTATGCTCGTATTAGGCACTGTTTGTGTGAGGAGCGCCGTTTTTATGGGCGCCGTTCATAGAGCACCGTTTTTAGATGCGCGTTTTTAGGGGCGCGTTTTTAGGGGCGCGTTTTTAGGGGCGCCATGTTTAGGGCGCCGTTTTTATAGGCGCCGTTTTTCGATTGTGCTGTTTATAGAGGCGCCGTTTTTAGGGGCGCCGTTTTTTAGATGCTCCGTTTCTAGGGGCGCGTTTTTAGGGGCGCGTTTTTAGGGGCGCCATGTTTAGGGCGCCGTTTTTATAGGCGCCGTTTTTCGATTGTGCTGTTTATAGGGGCGCCGTTTAAAGATGGCGCGGTTTTTAGATGGCGCCATTTTTAGGGGCGCCGTTTTTAGGGGCGCCGTTTTTAGGGGCGCCGTTTTTAGGGGCGCCGTTTTTAGGGGCGCCGTTTTTAGGGGCGCCATTTTTAGGGGCGCCGTTTTTAGGGGCGCCGTTTTTAGGGGCGCCATTTTTAGGGGCGCCGTTTTTAGGGGCGCCGTTTTTAGGGGCGCCGTTTTTAGGGGCGCCGTTTTTTGATTGCGCTGTTTATAGGGGCGCCGTTTTTTGATTGCGCTGTTTATAGGGGCGCCGTTTTAGTGGCGCCGTTTTAAGAGGCGCTGTTTTTTATCCGTTCTAACCTGACCTCCGGGACGTCAGACCCGGCTGAGATTCCCCTCACTCTCATGCAAGTAAAAATCGATTAAAAAAGTACAAGAAAACGCAGGCATCAGGAAGCAGGAGTTGGAGCGTGTCGGAGCCGATGGTTGGCGCTTTCCTGAGTGCCTACCACGGAATGAGACTGAGAATGCTTGAGAAGCTTCGCTCCATATGAAGAAAAAATGACGATAATGGCGTACAATCTGGGGGTCTGAGTCCGCATCGATTCACAATCGAGTCCACGATTGAGGATTCACTTTTCTCATCCCGTCTCATCTCATGCACTCCTATTCCCTCATATCATACCCTATAATCTCATCCCGTCTCATCTTATCCCGTCTCATCTCATCCCGTCTCATCTCATCTCGTCTTATCTCATCTCGTCTCATCTCACCCGTCTCATCTCATCTCGTCTCATCTCATCTCGTCTCATCTCATCCGTCTCATCTCACCCGTCTCACCTCACCGGTCTCATCTCATCCCGTCTCATCTCATCCGTCTCATCTCACCCTTCTCATCTCACCCGTCTCATCTCATCTCGTCTCATCTCATCCGTCTCATCTCATCTCGTCTCATCTCATCTCGCCTCATCTTATCCGTCTCATCTCATCTCGTCTCATCTCATCTCGTCTCATCTCGTCTCGTCTCATCTCATCTCGTCTCATCTCATCTCGTCTCATCTCATCCCGTCTCATCTCATCTCGTCTCATCTCATCTCGTCTCATCTCATCTCGTCTCATCTCATCTCGTCTCATCTCATCTCGTCTCATCTCATCTCGTCTCATCTCATCTCGTCTCATCTCATCTCGTCTCATCTCATCTCGTCTCATCTCATCTCGTCTCATCTCATCTCGTCTCATCTCATCTCATCTCATCTCATCTCGTCTCGTCTCATTTCATACTCTCATCTCATCTCATTCCCTCTCCATCCCATCCTCTCTCATCTCTATTTAACTCCATCAATCTTCGCCCCTCCATCTCTCCCCATCTCTCTCTTTCCCTCAATATCCAATCTCATCAAAGGATTAATTTATCAGGGACAAACCAGCGCAGCCCCTGCATCAACCAGCCAAGCCATCCAATCGCAATCAAAAAAGGTTTTCTTTTTCTTCTGTGACTTTTTCGATGCAGCCAGAAACGGAATTTCAAATATTTCTTGAGAGCCTCAGATATTCAAAGAGCCTCGCTTCAGTCATCCGGCTGAATGCTTGGGAGTCAGGCATCTCCGGTCACTCCGGTGCGCGCGCACTTTTGCACTCGGTGTCGGCTATAATCCCACAACTCCTGCCCAGAACTTCCTAGATACATCAATTTTATTCCACTGAGGCTGGGAGTCTCCCGCAATTCTTCCACTGCCTCTGGTCCGGTATGGGCAGCCCGAGCCTCTCTCTGCCCCTCTCTCACTCTCCCCTCTTCTTCTCTCTCTCATCTCCCTCTCCCCTCTTCTTCTTTCTCTCATCTCCCTCTCCCCTCTCTCCCTCTCCCCTCTTCTCCTCTCTCTCTCTCTCCCTCTCTCCCTCTCCCCTCTTCTCCCCTCTCCCTCTCTCCCTCTCCCCTCTCTCCCTCTCCCCTCCCTCCCTCTCCCCTCTTCTCCTCTCTCCCTCTCTCCCTCTCTCCCTCTCTCCCTCTCCCCTCTTCTCCTCTCTCCCTCTCTCCCTCTCTCCCTCTCTCCCTCTCCCTCTTCTCCTCTCTCCCTCTCTCCCTCTCCCCTCTTCTCCTCTCTCCCTCTCTCCCTCTCGCCTCTTCTCCTCTCTCCCTCTCTCCCTCTCCCCTCTTCTCCTCTCTCCCTCTCTCCCTCTCGCCTCTTCTCCTCTCTCCCTCTCTCCCTATCCCATCCTCTCCCCCTCTTCTCCTCTCCCCTCTGTCCCTCTTCTCCTCTCTCCCTCTCTCCCTATCCCATCCTCTCCCCTTCTTCTCCTCTCCCCTCTGTCCCTCTTCTCGGCCCTACCCTCTCCCATTGCCCCTCTCCTCTCTCTCCCTCTTCCCCATTCTGCCCCTCATCGCTCAGCCGCTCTCTCCCACTCTCACCCATCTCCTATTTCTTTCTTCCAATTTCTGCGCCTTCCTCTATTCTCCAACGCCTCTCTCCTTTCCCAGTTCAATCCAATTCAAAAACTGTCAGTCTGGTTTTCCCCTTCGTTTAGTCGAGCGCCTCTTCGATTGAAGGCCCAAAGGTCCGGATAGCGAGCCGGAAAGCAAACAGAGCTAATATAGGCAATCATATTTTTAGCCTGACCGTGAGATTAAAATTGTATCTCTAGGCTTCGATTGTGCTTGAGTCCATAGCTGGGGGGCTCCTAAGACTGGCGGGTTGCCGGAAACTACCTTAGTAATACGAGAAAAGACAAAGGAACAATGCGCAGGAAATGAGACACACAAGAAGTGAAGACTGCGAGGAGAAAGAAGAGTAGAGGAAGGAAGAGTCGGAATAGAGGGGAGGAATTCAACAAAAAATTTATGCTCACGAAAATACCTTTCTTCTCTTCATAATGATTGTAGTTTATCAATAAGATTGTAAAGATTCTCTAATCAAATTGTTAAGTAGACTATACCGATATGTATCGATTTGATTATAAGATCGACTACACCGATATGCATCAATCCGATTATAAGCTAGACTACACCGATATGTATCGATCTGATTATAAGCTAGACTACACCGATATGCATCGATCCGATTGTAAGCTAGACTACACCGATATGTATCGATCAGATTGTAAATACAGACTACACCGATATGTATCGATCCAATTATATAATAGACTGCACCGATATGTATCGATCCGATTATAAACTAGACTACATCGATATGTATCGATCAGATTGTAAATACAGACTACACCGATATGTATCGATCAGATTGTAAATACAGACTACACCGATATGTATCGATCAGATTGTAAATACAGACTACACCGATAGGTATCGATCCGATTGTAAATACAGACTACACCGATATATGTATCGATCCAATTATATAATAGACTGCACCGATATGTATCGATCCGATTATAAACTAGACTACACCGATATGTATCGATCAGATTGTAAATACAGACTACATCGATATGTATCGATCAGATTGTAAATACAGACTACACCGATAGGTATCGATCCGATTGTAAATACAAACTACACCGATATGTATCGATCAGATTGTAAATACAAACTACACTGATATATATCGATCAGCTTGTAAATACAGACTACACCGATATGTATCGAACAGCTACTAACCAAACTGCACAATTTCTTCTCTTGAGAAGGATGAAATATTTATGAAAATTCTATCAAAAAATGATGAGATTAAAACTGAGATGCCCTGCTGTCCAGCTCAAAGACAGCCAGATTAAAGGTGTAAATTAATAAATTGCATTTCAAAATAATTTGCACGCTAATCTCGTCGCAAAGTAACCCATTGGGCTTTTTCGATTTTCACCAAGCAGATTAACGTCAGACAAGAAGCTGATTTTGAGCCGGGCATGCAGGTAGAGAAAAGACGACTCAAATTCATTTGGGATGTCAAAGAAAATTTCTCTCGAGTTTCAACATAATCCCCTTTGCGTGACTGCATCTGCTCTGGGCCTGCAGTCCACCTGCTGCAATAGTAAATTGAATGGGATTAAATTATTGGGATTCAATTGCTGACTGAGCTAAGCAAAACTGAAGCTCTGTTAATTCAATTTTCGTTTCATATTTCTTTCCTAATTGTGCGACTGTCTGTCTGTCTGTCTGTCTGTCAGTCTGTCTGTCTGTCCGTCTGTCTGTCTGTCTGTCTGTCTGTCTGTCTGTCTGTCTGTCTGTCTAGCTGTCTGTCTGTCTGTCTGTCTGTCTGTCTGTCTGCCTGCCTGTCTGTCTGCTGTCTGTCTGTCTGCTGTCTGTCTGTCTGTCTGTCTGTCTGTCTGTCTGTCTGCCTGTCTGTCTCAGTGTCTGTCTCAGTGTCTGTCTCAGTGTCTGTCTCAGTGTCTGTCTCAGTGTCTGTCTCAGTGTCTGTCTCAGTGTCTGTCTCAGTGTCTGTCTCAGTGTCTCTGTCTCAGTGTCTGTCTCAGTGTCTGTCTTAGTGTCTGTCTCAGTGTCTGTCTCAGTGTCTGTCTCAGTGTCTGTCTCAGTGTCTGTCTCAGTGTCTGTCTCAGTGTCTGTCTCAGTGTCTGTCTCAGTGTCTGTCTCAGTGTCTGTCTCAGTGTCTGTCTCAGTGTCTCTGTCTCAGTGTCTGTCTCAGTGTCTGTCTTAGTGTCTGTCTCAGTGTCTGTCTCAGTGTCTGTCTCAGTGTCTGTCTCAGTGTCTGTCTCAGTGTCTGTCTCAGTGTCTGTCTCAGTGTCTGTCTCAGTGTCTGTCTCAGTGTCTGTCTCAGTGTCTGTCTCAGTGTCTGTCTCAGTGTCTGTCTCAGTGTCTGTCTCAGTGTCTGTCTCAGTGTCTGTCTCAGTGTCTGTCTCAGTGTCTGTCTCAGTGTCTGTCTCAGTGTCTGTCTCAGTGTCTGTCTCAGTGTCTGTCTCAGTGTCTGTCTCAGTGTCTGTCTCAGTGTCTGTCTGTCTTTCTATCCTCTGTCTGTTACAGCGCCACATTTTAAACATCCATTTTGATATTCTACTAAAGCAACGCTTCTTTCATCTCAGGCAGCAAGAACTCTTTGCCTCTGAAAATTCTGTCTTTACCCTGCCGTCTCTGGTGCAGGGTGTCACATTTCAAAGAGTGAGCAGTAATCCCTTAAAATCTTTTAAAAGCCAGCGGATTTAAGAAATCAGAAACTCAGTTTCGAATATGTTGCCATCAAAAGAAGCTCGCAGATGACCAGTTAAAGTTAGGGTGAAAGGGCCTGCGGGCACAGTGCAGGCTCGTTAAAAACCACATATTTTATTTTTGGGAAGCTTCAACTTACAACGAACGAATTTTATATTTGGAATCGTAGAATAATTTTTTTCCTTAGATGTCCTCAGAATAGCACTGGTAGTAGAAATAGCGAAATAACAACGGCTAATAATTGTAGCTTTTGGATACTTGAATCTATCCTTATAAGTGTGGTCATTGAATCCGCTTCATCCAGCAGCCGTCACACAGGCTCAGGCTCGTTGACCTTCGACCTTCGCCGAATTGAAAAGCGCCTGTCAGTGGGCACCAGAGCGATGCTCAGATCCAGCCGTTGAAATGCCGCCCAGATCTCGTAGCAGCAGAACCAGACGGCTAGCAGGGACCCGACGAGCACCAGGCCAACCGTGACCAGGTTCGGGCCGCTGCCGCCGATGAGGGACCACAGGCCGAAGGTGAGGAACAGGCCGGAAATCACCTGGGAAGGAGTGGGAAAGTCCAGATCAGTGCGGGGGACACCCAATGAGGGCCAACCCTCAAGGCACTGAGACTGTACACGCCTAACGATTAGAAAGTCAGGGCCACTGTACACCCCGTGTGAGCGTAAGTATGAGTGCGTGTCTGTTTACAGTATTGGCGCGCTTGTGCGCTCTGATCTTCGGGACGGTCAAGGACTTCAGGGTCCCCCGTGACCCCTCGGCTGCCCCCAGAACGCACCAGAAGACACAAGAAGTGCCTCAGCACTGATAGCTGGGCCTTCTTATCGCAGGTGTGCCGTCCGTAGCGACGCGTCACCCGCATGCGCGACATGCAGTGGGGACACTGGAAGGTCATCTGCCAGCGGCCCCAGCTGTACACCCGACGCTGCAGATAGCGGGACAACAGGCAGGTGGCGTGGATGTACTTCTCCTGACGGCAGCGGCACGGCAGGCGTCTCCAGCTGTCCATCCTGGCGGTGAGGTCGGCCAAGCTGGCGCAGCTGTCGTTCACGACGTCAGCGTCGGCGGTGTAGCAGGCGCAGACCAGGCAGGTCTCCGAGTGCACCCAGCAGCTGTTCCTGCGCTGCTGTCGCCTCTGCTGCTGCTGGCGCGTGCGACTGCGGCTGGAGGCGGCCGCTGCGGCGCGGGCCGAGGCCGCTGCAGCAGCGAGGTGGTTCAGCGAGGATGACGCGGACGGCGCGAGGCTTATGTCACCGCGCTTAGGCAGCTGAAGATGTTACAGCGTGGGTTTTATTGGTCTAACTAGTGACAGCTGTTGCTTGACATCCTGACACTGCAATCTGACACCCCTGACACTGCAATCTGACACACCTGACACTGCAATCTGACACCCCTGACACTGCAATCTGACACACCTGACACTGCAATCTGACACCCCTGACACTGCAATCTGACACCCCTGACACTGCAATCTGACACCTGACACTGCAATCAGACACCTCTGACACTGCAATCAGACACCTGAAACTGCAATCAGACACCCCTGACACTGTAATCAGACAGCTGACACTGCAATCAGACACCCCTGACACTGCAATCAGACACCCCTGACACTGCAATCAGACACCCCTGACACTGCAATCAGACACCCCTGACACTGCAATCACACATCTGACACTGCAATCAGACACCCCTGACACTGCAATCACACATCTGACACTGCAATCAGACACCCCTGACACTGCAATCAGACACCCCTGACACTGCAATCACACACCTGACACTGCAATCAGACACCCCTGACACTGCAATCACACATCTGACACTGCAATCAGACACCCCTGACACTGCAATCAGACACCCCTGACACTGCAATCACACACCTGACACTGCAATCAGACACCCCTGACACTGCAATCACACACCTTACACTGCAATCACACACCTGACACTGCAATCAGACACCCCTGACACTGCAATCAGACACCCCTGACACTGCAATCACACACCTGACACTGCAATCAGACACCCCTGACACTGCAATCAGACACCCCTGACACTGCAATCACACACCTGACACTGCAATGAGACACCCCTGGCACTGCAATCAGACACCCCTGACACTGCAATCAGACACCTCTGACAATGCAATCAGACACCCCTGACACTGCAATCAGACACCTGACAATGCAATCAGACACCCCTGACACTGCAATCACACACCTGACAATGCAATCAGACACCCCTGACACTGCTATCAGACACCTGACACTGCAATCACACACCTGACACTGCAATCAGACACCCCTGACACTGCAATCAGACACCCCTGACACTGCTATCAGACACCCCTGACACTGCAATCACACACCTGACACTGCAATCAGACACCCCTGACACTGCAATCAGACACCCCTGACACTGCAATCAGACACCCCTGACACTGCAATCACACACCCCTGACACTGCAATCAGACACCCCTGACACTGCAATCAGACACCCCTGACACTGCAATCAGACACCCCTGACACTGCAATCAGACATTCCTGACACTGCAATCAGACATTCCTGACACTGCAATCAGACACCCCTGACACTGCAATCAGACAT